>CM074723.1:477413828-477476328 GCA_037306005.1 Rhinophrynus dorsalis | reverse complement strand
TCTTTGCAGTTCGTTGCAGAGGGCTGAGAACACTGCGTTTTGTGGCCCCAATACATGAGGGGCGGCTTAGAGTGGAGAATTGGCTGCTCTTCAGTGGGAGAGCACTGCCAGTCATTCTAGACGTAATCAAGATGTCACCGCTCTCCCTCTTGCTACATACTACAAATCTAGAAGACTGTAATTAATAGGGGGATGAATAATTAATATGACATGGGGAGCTTTAAGCTTGCTTAATGGGAATAAATGATTTGGGGGTAATTGGAACCAGGGCCAGATTTACATCTCAGAAGTCTGTAGGCACAGAAATCTGAAGCACCCCCCTGCGTCCCCCCCATTGGTCATCTCCACTGGACACCTCCACAATGCTCCAAATCTCCACATTACCCCCCATATCGCCCTCAAATTTCCCCCCATCAGCTCCAACTTGCCCCCATCAGCTCCAATTTGCCCTCATATTACCCTCATCATCTCCAACTTGCCCTCACATTACCCCATCAGCTCCAACTTGCCCCCATCAGCTCCAACTTGCCCTCACATTACGCCCATCATCTCCACATTGCCCCCATAAGCTCCAACTTGCACTCACATTACCCCCATCATCTCCAACTTGCACCATCAGCTCCACATTGCCCCGTTTCCTACCTCCCTGGTCATCCAGTGGCAGGAAAAGTCTGTGCCTGCTTCTGCACAGAACTGTAGCTCCCGTTGCTCCTGCGCGGTCTTCTCTTTAGGAATGCAGAGCGAAGGGAGATGATGTCATCTCCCAGCGCTCTGCATTACTAAAGAGCCACTGAGGGAGCAACATCAGGATCTAACCGGGCGGCAAGCAGGCAGCGGGTAGGGTGAATGAAAATATTAAAAAAAAATAAAAGAAAAGAAATAATCTATTACAATGACAGGCGCCCCTCTGTGGGGTGTGCCTGTAGGCAGGTGCCTTCTCTGCTTAATGGCAAATCCTGGCCTTATTGGAACGTGACAGTTCCACCTTAGTACATCAACCTCAGTAATAACAGGACCTTGTGTGAATAGTTCACCTACTTTCTTCAGATGAGTGGTGACCACGAGAGGAACCTAATGTGGATATCTGAGGATTATGCAAATATGCTTTTTTCTTTTCCTGCAATTTGAAAAATTGCAAACGAAACAAGAAACAAGACACATGTTCCAGAAAATGGGTTTTAGGTCTTGCAAAATAGTCACTTTCATGCAAATACTAAACTTTACTGAATAATTTCCCACGTCACTAAAAGTAATGTAAGTTTAATTATCTAGAACATGGATGGGTAAACTGGATGATGGTAACTGGAATCCCACAGCAACTGAAAAGCCATAAACTGCAACAATTTGGTGCTTATATTATTATTTATGCGACAGTAATAATCTTTAGAAACACTATTTTACGACTAGATCGTGCAGACATAAGTAAACGCTTGCATGCCTTGTCATTAAAGGGATAGTAATACTTCGTTTTATCTTTATTTTATTTTGTAGGCATTAAAAAACCACAAAGAATGATATAAGTCTTATCTCTCAAACCTTTATGGTTTAAGAGATATTCACAAGCAAAGTATCCCCCCCCGTTCACCAGATCAGAAGGGAGGTGCCCAGGTAGACTGTAGAGAGGGACAATCTTCAATTAAGATAAGGGAAAAACCTGAAAAACTTGTCAAGGGGGGCAGGGCTTTCATTGTTCTCATATGAAGAAGATTGTCCCCTGCTGTTATCTGTCTGGTCTATGGACTGCATACCACATCTGAGAAGAGATGGCTTACACTAGGTAAAAGGGGCAGGAGGGGAAACTTTGCTTGTGAATATCTCTTAAACCATAAAGGTTTGAGAGATAAGACATATATCATTCTTCATGTTTTTTTAATGCCTACAAAATAAAATAAAGTTAAAACAAAGTATTACTATCCCTTTAAATTCATCTTTTTATGGTGTTATCATGAATCAAATCACATGAAATAAACGTGATGCAGAGAGGAGAAACATGTTTGCTTAGTAGTAATGACGATACCTGCTATCGGTTTTTCCCACACCCCCCGAGAGTTCAAATAAAGATCTGTGATGCACTGAAACTCACCGTCCAAAGGTTGAAAATCTGAAATTCTTTTGTTGCAAAGAATAACAAAGGGATAAAAGAGTGATATATTTATTGGGGCATTGTGTTCAGACTGCCAGATTCTTTGTTTTAAAGGGCAAACAAACATTATTTTTTTTTTTTTTTACATCTGTACTATTTGACATTTTTAACCCTTCAAGTGCCAGAGGGGTACACAATTCTTTGGGCAGCTTCTAACATTCAAAGGTTTAAAGGGATAGTAATACTTCGTTTTATCTTTATTTTATTTTGTAGGCATTAAAAGACATGAAGAACTATATAAGTCTTATCTCTCAAACCTTTATGGTTTGAGAGATATTCACAAGCAAAGTTTCCCCTCCCGCCCCTTTTACCTAGTGTAAGCCATCTCTTCACAGATGTGGAATCCAGTCCATAGACCAGACAGATAACAGAAGGGGACAATCTTCTTCCTATGAGAACAATGAAAGCCCTGCCCCCCTTGACAAGTTTTTCAGGTTTTTCCCTTATCTTAATTGAAGATTGTCCCTCTCTGCAGTCTACCTGGGCACCTCCCTTCTGATCTGGCTGAACAGTGTTACATCAGTAAAAGGGGCGGGAGGGGGATACTTTGTCATTGAATTACTCTTGTACTACAACTCTGACAGAACTGAAATAACACTCTCCAAAGTCCAAATACTATGATGATTAATTAGAGCTGCTTTTATTATGAAACATTACTATCCCTTTAACCTATTTTACAGTCTCAGAAGCAGAATGTTGGACAAGACAAGCAATTTACCACTGTTGTGTCCTTTACAGTAATCACTGGAAATCAAATAAAAAGATACTGAAGCAAGTGATTGAAGAAACATCGGATATTCCTGTACCCGTCCTACTCCAGAGAGCCTTCATTGATCCGTTTAAGGCCCACGTGCACCAATATACTCTGCTGTTATCACAGATGGATGGGAAATTCCCACAGGTATGTTATAGTACTTCTGGTGGTACTGTCGTAACATAGTAACATAGTAAATTAGGTTGAAAAAAGACACATGTCCATGAAGTTCAACGAGTGGTACTTGGTGAATCCTCTTTAGGGAAAGATCTACAAGTACTGATAGACAATTGACTTCACAGCAGTGTGCAATGTCACACAGCCACTGCACGAGCCAATAGGATACGGTCATGTGTAAAAAGGGTATAGATACACGGGATGGAAATTTAGTTCTAATTCGACCTCTGTATAAATCCTTGGTAAGGTTTCATCTACAATATGGAGCACAGTTTTGGGCATTATTGAACTGAAAAAAGTGCTGAGACGTGCAACAAACTGTTAAAGTGACTGGAGGATCCGAGTCATAAAGAGAGTTTATGCTTCAGGAAAAAAACACAGATGTGTTATAGGTGTTGTATGTGTATAGATGACAAAAACACCAGCCACTCCCAAAGCAACACCCCCTAAAAGAAAAGTGTCCCACTTTGGCAATTTTAAATTTTGGGAGATGTGGAATTACACCGCTTTGTCTTAGGTCATGAGCTTCAGTGTTTAAGGCTCCAGCCCCATCACCTTGACATATTCTCTTCACCTTCACAGGATCCCGAATCTAGTCCTTTGAAAGATTCTCTCGATGCGTTTGTGAAACTGCAGTCACACATAAACCAAGCTTTGGATGAAGGCTTCCAGACAAATCTCCTGTGGACATCTTCGTCACATAAATTAACAGTAAGTTGGGAACGATGCAGTTTATGTTTAAAATTTCAAGCAGGGACATTTTTTCTATAGGGTAAAGTCCACTGGGAGAGAGGACCCCCCACAGTCAAGGAGAAGCTTGGACTGTCAGACAACACAATTTAGATCACTCTTCATTTCTCTCTCTCTCTCTCCTCGATGACCTGAGGCACAGAATACAGTCTGGGTGACGTATAACAATACTATGCTCATTGCTGGGAGATGCTATATTCAAAATATGTTACAGCTCATCAGTGCCACCTGAAGTTCAATATTTTCTTTTCAATTGGTCTCTATGTGAGTGCTTTTAGCCTTAGACTAGTTTCCATAGAAAGTGATAGTAATAGCTACTCCTCGTTGAGAGCTATAATAACTTTTGGAGAACTCTTCCCATTCAGACGGAAAAGCTCTGATATATATATATATATATATATATATATATATATATATATATACAGTTTTGTTGTTCAAGGACCGCAATCACATGACTTCCAAATGCCTCAAAATTGTGCAAAGTTTATTATCAACGTTTTGGCCCTGCCTTGGGCCTTTGTCAAGATTTCTTGACAAAGGCCCAAGGCAGGGCCGAAACGTTGATAATAAACTTTGCACAATGTAGAAGCATCTGGAAGTCCTGTGAGTTCGGTCCTTGAATAACAAAACTGTATGTATCTATTGTGGAACCAGGCACCTAGGCCATTGATTGTGATTGGGAGAGTGCTAGGACTTATATGTTTGGTATATATATATATATATATATATATATATATATATATATATGCCAAAGCCTGTTCACAATCTCTAACTCAAAGATCATTGGCCTGGGTGCCAATCCAAATGTATAATAGTACATCAGTGTCCAAAGAAGAAATGTACTCACAGGTCTTTTCCACACTGAGAAAAGTATAGATTTATTCCATCAATGTTTCTGCCCACTCAGGTCCTTCATCAAGATGTCAAGCCCAAAGTGAGGCTGAAAGTTTGATGGAATAAATCTACACTTTCTTCACCATGAAAAAGAAATGTGAGTGCAATTCTTCTTTGGGCACTGATATACTATTATACATCTGGATTGGCATTCAGGCCAATGACCTTTGATCCCGGAGCCGGGATCACAGACAGGCTGTGAGCCTTCTGGAGCTCTCCACTCCAAATCAGCCTGTTCTGCGAGTCCCTACTGCTCATGTGCGGTTATGCATACAGTGAGCGACGCATTTTAGGACTTTATGTTATAGGATATATATATATATATATATATATATATATATATATATATATATATATATATATATATATTTGTGTAGAAGGCTGCACTCACGACAATTTGAATGAATGCCTGGGTGCCGGATAGTATAATCAATATACAGGAAGGAATCAGCACTCTCAGGAAACTATTTCTTGCTGCAAAAACAGTTTATTTGGAAGATCAACATTTCAATCCCATCACGGATCTTTATCAAGATGGCTACCAAACACTCATAACTCATGGGTGTTTGGTAGCCATCTTGATAAAGATCCCTGATGGGATTGAGATTTTGATATATATTTAAATATATATGTGTGTGTGTGTGTGTGTGTGTGTGTGTGTGTGTGTGTGTGTGTGTGTGTGTGTGTGTGTGTGTGTGTGTGTGTGTGTGTGTGTGTGTGAAAAGATGCTGTAAAGTAAGAATTCTTTCAAAAGTAGTCATGTTAATAGTTTATTTTTATCAATTAACAAAATGCATAGTGAGTGTATAAAAGAAAAATCTAGATCAAGATATTTAGCTTTCAAAACAGCATCAATTCTTATGGTACACCTGCACAAAGTCAGGGATCTTGTAGGCATATAGTCTGGTGTATGATTAAACAATTATACTAAACAGGTGCTAATGATCATCAATTTAATATGTAGGTTGAAACACAATCATTAAAGGGACAGTATTGCCATTTTTTCAGAAACATTAATTTTGACCCATCCCATGCAGTGGAATCCCATCCCTGGACAAGCGGAGGCTCTTAAGCAGAGCCGAGATCGTGTTATTGAAACAGAAATCCTTCACTGGAACGGTCTTCTAAGTGAGCTTGCAAACCAAGCACACTTTGTAGACCGTTCCAGTGAAGGATTTCTGTTTTAATAACGCAACCTCAGCTCTGCTGAAGAGCCTCTGACGGTCCCGGGACCGGTTTCCCCTACAGTCAGCTAGAACGTTGATGTCAGGGAAAGGGGAGGGAGGGATGGGGGGAACTTTGGTCTCGAATATCTCTCAAACCATAAAGGTTTGAGAGATGGAACTGGGGGCATTTCGTTTTATTTTTAAATGCCTACAAGATTAATGTTTCTGAAAAAATGGCAATACTATCCCTTTAACTGAAACAGAAACCTCTGAGTAGGAGGAATGAAACTGGTGAGGAATAGTGGGTGACTCGGCCGCTACCTAGTACACCTTTGCTATCTGGGAAACATGCACTGTTGGTATCTCTTGTGGACCAGAGATGACTACCTCTGATATACATAAATGGCCCATTACTGTTCCTTTAATATAATGCAAGCTCATTATTGTGTAAAGCTACTGTAACCTTAAATACTATGACCAGGAGGAGAAATTAGGTGCAGTTATTATTTAACCCCATTTGGATGCTGAAGAGGTCATTGCTAAATTGGAAGCAATGTTATGGGGAACTCACAAGAATCCAAAGGGTCAAGGGGACCTGTTATATTATACTTCATACATGGGTCAGATGTGGCTTTAAAGGGATAGTAATGTTTCATAATAGAAGCAGCTCTAATTAATCATCATAGTATTTGGAATTTGGAGAGTGTTATTTCAATTCTGTCAGAGTTGTAGTACAAGAGTAATTCAGTGACAAAGTATCCCCCTCCTGCCCCTTTTACTGATGTAACACTGCTCAGCCAGATCAGAAGGGAGGTGCCCAGGTAGATTGCAGAGAGGGACGATCTTCAATTAAGATAAGGGAAAAACCTGAAAAACTTGTCAAGGGGGGCAGGGCTTTCATTGTTCTCATAGGAAGAAGATTGTCCCCTTCTGTTATCTGTCTGGTCTATGCACTGCATTCCACATCTGAGAAGAGATGGTTTACACTAGGTAAAAGGGGCGGGAGGGGAAACTTTGCTTGTGAATATCTCTCAAACCATAAAGGTTTGAGAGATAAGACATATCGTTCTTCATGTTTTTTTAATGCCTACAAAATAAAATAAAGATAAAACGAAGTATTACTATCCCTTTAAATAGCTTTGATTACAGGAAAACATCATTTTGAAACTGCAGGGTGTACAAAAGTCTGCTTGCAAGAGGAACTTCATCCCATTCTCTAACCGGGGATGTCAGCAATAGCCCTATACAGATCTGAGCTGTGCATATTCAGGAGTGAACAAACTGTTCCACAGCGGAAAAAATAAAAATGTTCCACTAAACAGAAATGGGACTTTTATGATTTGACTGCTAGAGAGGTCTGTAATGCACATAACTGGGAAATCCGGATCTGACAGAAACTTTGGGTTTTATATATTTATTTTTTATAAATGTTTTTTTTGAGGACGGAGTAAAGCATACAATTATACGACAGTTTAACAAGCATCAGTATACGCTGATTATACATAAAGATAAGTGACAGGAATATTCAAAAATGCAAGTTTAGAACACCGTCTGAGTTTTATTCATAGAAAAAAATTAGGTTGAATAAAGACACAAGTCCATCAAGTTCAACCTTCTCCTTATACCCCAGTAACTGAGAATTTCATAGCTTTCCTGCTACCAAATAAGTTAGTCTTTATCAGACCTTCTTGATCAGCCTACTGATAAACAGTATAACTCTGTATGTTCCCTTTTGAAAGAAATATATCTAATCTTCTCTTAAATGTATCCAATGTATCTGTCATAACCACCTCCTTGGGCAATGAATTCCACAATTTAACAGACCTTACCGTATATAACCCCTTCCTCTGCTGAAGTCTAAACCTCCTTTCCTCTAATCTCAAGGGGTGTCTCCTGGTCACCTGGTCAGGCTCGTAATAAATAGCTCACCGCAGAGATCCTTGTATTGACCTCTCATATACTTGTAAAATGTGAAAGGTCTCCTCTTAGTCGTCTTTTCTCTAGAGTAAATAAACCAAGTTTGTCTAGTCGTCCCTCATACGTCAAGTCCTCCTTTCCCTTAATTAATTTTGTTGCTCTTCGCTGTACCCTCTCTAGTTCTAGTATATCCTTTTTGTTATTACCTACTCTAAAGCAAAACCCAAAAGAACCAATAATTCAGAAACAAACCCACACCCAGCACCTACACAGACCAAGTGTAATACCCCTTTCCCCAGGGCTGGCCCCACCCCAAAGCCCACAGCAACAATGGGGACATTTATATTCATGTCTACATGCACCCAGCTACCCAATCTGCAAGTGTCCCAGGGGGAATGAGTCATATGCTGGATAGGGTTAACAACTGGGTTTTATGTTTAACCTCAAGAATGCCAGAGGGGTGTGCAACGCATTGCTTTGTATTGCGATGCACACCCCTCGGGCACTCAAAGGGTTAAAGTGGACCTGCCCCTTGATTATAGTCAGAAACTTTAAAAACTTCATTAACAACTGCCTATGTGTCATTTTAGTTATGGTATGTTATTCTGGGGATGCCCCAAGAGACTAACAAAAGACCTGATGCATCCCCTATTTATCTATGCTGCATCACACAGGACAGTTGGAGATCTCTCTGGCATTTAAGGGGTTAAAATCCCAATTTAATTGAACAGGAATTGTTATTTGTCCCCTATGGTGCAGTTGGTTAACTCCAGAATAACTCCAGTCATGCCAATCGGCTGATGGAAGACTCAATACGTCGCTTCATCCTGCGAGTGGCATATCCCTTGTAGAGAGTCTTCCCCCAGCCGATTGGCATGATGGCACACAAAGGGTGAAAACTGTGCCATCGATTTAAATTCTCACTCACAGTTCTTCAGTGTATTAAGGGGAGCAGAAACATGTGGCCTTATTTATCAAGCTTGAGAGAAGCACGAGAAATGTTAAGTCAACCTTAAGAGCTACTCGTGGGTGGTGCAACGTTTAAAGGGATAGTAATATTTGCAAATTACTAATCCCCACGTTGTAGCTTTGTTAAAAAGAAGCCCCACCCTTATGATTTGAGAGATGATGGCGCTCAAAGTTCCCCCTCCCTCCCCCTTCCCTGACTGAACGCTGACTGCAGGGGAAGCTGTCGTACGACAGTCTTATGTGCATCAGGCGGCTCTTCAGCTGAGCCGAGATCACGTTTATAAAAGATAATTATTTCACTGAAACGGTCTTCTACATGTGCTTTGTTTGCAAGCACAAGTAGAGGACCGTTTTAATGAAAGATTTATTTTTTATAAACGTAATCTCGGCAATGCTGCAGAGCCACCTGATGCAAGTAATACCGGATATCCCTGCAGTCAGCGTTCACTCAGGGAAGGGGAAGAGAGGGGGGGAAGTTTGAGCGCTATTATCTCTCAAACCATAAGGGTTTAAGAGATGACACTGGGGGCAATAAGTTTCTTTTTAACAAAGCTACAACATGGGGATTGGTAATTTGCAAGTATTATTATCCCTTTAAGGTATGTGGGCACTAAAAGATATTTTGGATGCAGGTTGAAGCGACATTTAAGGCTGCAACATGAGAATCTCATGCTTTCGATCCAAGTGAGATTCTAGTGTCGCCCTTTTCATCACGGGGACATGGTTTATGTGCCGTTTAGTTGCTCATACTCTTGCGTGCAACATTTTCAAAACGAACCTGCAATATGTAACACCTTGCCCCAACCCAGTGGTGCTCCAGTTGGTCCACAGGAACCTTTAAAATGCTACAGTTTAGAGATTACACTGCCTGAACACAGACAAGACAAGCAGGTCATCTCCCCCTGTCTTTCTGGTACAAAAATGGCACCAATTTAGAGATTAAATAAACATTTAATTGGGGCATTTCATGTAGTAGTTAACACGCAACTCTCTTACCCTGAGAATTCGGCCCTTCACCGTGAGATCCTGAGATTTGGGTCAAAACCTTGAGTCTCAGGGTCAATCCTAGGTATGTTGATAGGAATCATTTTGAGGTTGCACAGAGCAGCCCCAGACATTCACTGCAATAAGTGGTACACTTCACTTATGTATTTCTTTTTTGGGGTGAAGGTCTAATTAGACTTTCTTACTTGGGTAGATTTAGTAGCAATAACCTTACCAAGCACAAAGGTAAGATTAGACTTTCTTGTTCAGTTAGGTCATTGCTCTGAATATATTGTTGCTGATTGATAAAAAAAGGAGTTGTACCGTCTGGTCTGAGAAGGGGTACATGAAAACCATCTCAAGTGAAAGCATGTGTCAGTACTAAGGTTGGAGGGGGTCACAGAAAATGGCCAAGGCTGGGTGCATACAAAATAGTTGGAGCTACAAGAAAAAGGTTAAAGGCATGTAGCTCTGGGAAGTTTGTATAACAAGCAATGCCCAAAATCATGCTGAGAAAAAAGCCAAGATCATAGGAAGAAGTCCAGAGGTCATACACAGCAAGCGGCAGTACCAAACAGAAACAGGAAATACTTCAGGACATAATTCTCAGGCAAGGTACAAAATGATAGTATTTATTAGATTACAGCTACATCCAACTTCCTGTCTCCTGCTTCCTGTTTATGGAAGAGCCAATATGCCACCTTTCTTTTTCTCACTGACATCTGCTGGCAGGATGATGGAAATACATAAAATCAACACTCTTTAGTCTCACGTTATACATGTTCTCTACAACCCTGATCTATGAGCTCCCCATTCATACATATGTTTTATGTTATAGTCTGCATTGTTTACACCAGAGCGGCGGATACAAGAAGACAGTAGAAATACTCCAATCACCATCAACACAGGAAGATTTGACCGGGTTCTCCTCTTTAATGATGTGCTGGTGCTTCTTCAGGTAGGGCTGCAATAACGTCTAGGAAAGGGGTAGGTAGTACTTGTCCATCCAGATGCTGGAAACTACAGCTCACATCCCTAATGATGATGGGAGCTCTAGTTTCCTGCAACTAGAGTATCAAGGATTGTCTACTCCTGTTTTAGAACTTCCACTGTGAACCACCAGGACATTTTATTCCAAAATTATGTTTTATCCCAGTTAATTTATTCCAAGTTGTTTCTCTCTGTTGGTGTTTCAGGGAAATGAGGTGCACAGCTATGAATTAAAGACAGTTTGGGCAGACCCCTCAACAAAGCGAAAATCAGATACACGCAAGTGAGTATCAACATCTAATAAAGTGATGAGGAAAGGAAGTTCAAGGTCCGCACGGGACAATTCAGAGACAATGTTTGCTATAATCCATCAATTTTCATCCTGTGTTTTTTTGGCTGTAATCGTAATACAATTCCTATTATCTTCACCCAGCCAATGGCCAGCAGAGGATTATGGGAGTTCTACTCCATAAACAACTGGAGGTTACTCAACCTTACTCCAGGTGTTGAGGACATCAGTTCCTATCATCCTCAACCAATCTTTAGATGGTTGGGGATGAGGAGAGTTATAGACCCCCAACAGCTGGAGGTTCAGTAATTGACTAACCCTAATCTAAGCTGTTGCATGATTTGCCATCAGCATGGATCGTTCGGACTTGCTAGACATGACTAGAATGTGAGGGATTAATGCCGTGGGACTTTTGTTTTACAGTTACATCTTGCGGATCATTACTCCAGAAGAAGAATTTATCCTTTCTGCAAAAGAACCACAACATCAGGTTAGCTGGACTTACTGTAGAACATGAATTGTCAACCTGTAATTCCACTATAGAGGTGTAACCAGTAATTGGAAGGTCCCAGTGCAACATTTTTGGGCCCTCTAATGCACAAATATCCCCCCCTTCCAAATACTTAACTAGAGCCTATTGGGTCCTGGGGCTGATGGAAACTCTTAGATGCTGGACCCTACTACAACTGCACCCTCTGGAATTGTGTTTATGTGCACCATAAACATCTTGTAGTTCAATGGTTCTCAAACCGTGTTCCATGGAAGCCCAGGATTCTTTGAAGTAGTGTAGCCCTTGCATTGGGTACCCCAATGACATCCAAAGGGTTAAAGAAGTAACACCTCCTAATAGTATCATCCCACTTACCTTACTGTGTCCAGATAATCCTAATGGCACCTAAGAATTTTGCCCTGGTGCTGGTGTAACATCATCAATTAATCCTCAATATCATGCCCAGTAGGTCTATCAACATGACTGAGCCACTAGGAAGGCAGTATGAGAGTGTAATATAGTCAAGCGGTTCTCACCCCATGCCCTCACGTCTCACTAACAGGCCAGTATTTGAGGCTTTCCTTATTAGAGTTAAGCTATCTGGCCGATCCTCTAATTAACTCACCCTTGCTGTAATAAGAAATCTTCAACTCCTGGCCTGGATAGAGAGCGACTGATATAGTCCATATTCCTGTGCATGCTATACAGGCATTTGAGATTGGCTCACATTAAAGTCTTAATGATGGAGGAGTGTGTGCAAAAGCATCTTATTCCTTTCTACATACTCTGATGTGCAGAGTCATGGCCTGGAAGCTAACATCATAGGGCAGAAAATAAACAGTGCTGTGTTTTTTTACATTCCCCCCACTATGAGGTTTGTCTACCAAGAGGGAGAGGAGTAATTCCAGAACAGTGTTGCTCAACGTTAGCCCTTGAGACATACCAATAGTGAATGTTTTCAGGTTACCCAAGCTTAATCACAGGTCGTTAATTAGAGATTCAGTCATTATCTTGATCTACCTGTGCTTAATTTAGGATATCTTGAAAACATGACCTGTTGGTGTGCTCCTAAATCTAGTGCTAAGAAGAGCAGTTCTAGAGTCAACCATCTGAGCCACAGAGACAAAATAACCATTTCCACTCAAGGTGGTAAAGCCCCATTTACGTAAGTGGGAATTTGTATTTCTCTCCTGTGATTTGCTCCAGAATTGCACCTCTCTTACCTTTCTTCATATTGCCAAAAATCTGTAATTTCGGACACAAACCTTTCCATATGAAACAGTTGGCATTAAGAAGTTTGAATAATGAAGTAGAAATGATTGATACATTTGCTCACTTATTCAGTAAGGAGGAATGTAGGAATCCACAGGCAGAGATGACTTTCTGCTCAGAGAACTTTGGCTCCTTCTCATGCACCTGGACTTCAGGGTATAGTCTAGTGTGTATGAACTATTTCATGTATACTGGTGCATGCACAATTAAATACAATATGGTTAGTGGTCCAGGTTTTGGAGAATGTTTTGCAGAGACCAATCCCTCTCACTCCCAAACTGTGTATTCTGTCTATTTTCTCTGAAGAGATACAGGAGACTATTGTGAGGTCTCTTCTCAGAGAACTCCTTGTTATGGCTAGAAAAATTATAGCCGCACTTTGGATGACGGACAGGGCTCCCACATGTAAACTTTGGGCTGAACTAGTGACACGAACATTGCCACATTACAAGTTGGTTTACTTACATAGGGGTACACCTGGGAAGTATGATAAGGTGTGGGGTTGTTGGCATTTAAGAGGACCCAAAACATGGAATTAGGTTATGTACATAAACTTTATGAGTGGAATTCTAACTGCATTATTGGGTCTCAACTCCGCTGGGGCCGGGATAGATAGCAGTCCTTATGGGATATGTGGTCATATGAGGCTGGGGGTGGGGAGAGAGCCAAGGTGGGAGGGTGGTTAGGTTGGGGTGGGAGTTAAAAAAGGGTTAAAAGTGTTGGACTATGCTGGGCCACTCGTGTCAATTTTATACATTATTCCTCCCTTTCATGTATATATACTTGACGTTCTTGTATGTATTGTATTTGTATGCAAATTTTGTTGTCATGAGTTTGGCCTGGACTGATCCTCTAATAAAAAAAGTGTTAAAAAAAAAATACAATATGGTTCGGACTCAAGCGCTTGGAGATAGGGAATATAAAGAGAAGAAATAATAAAGGATCTAAGTGCAGTACCTTTAAACAGTAAATGGTTAAACATAAAAATAATAAAATGGATGGGTTTAAAAGTATTTATTAGACTAAATAACCAATAAAAATATATGAGTCAAAATAAAATATACTGTATAAACTATAAAGTCAGTACTAGGTTGCTTATGAGATTCCCGTGTGCTTTAAAAACAATAATAAACAAATTGAAGTGTAACTAAAATAAAAAGAGTTGTATGCGCTGGTTATATACAGGAAAGCTGTGCAGAAATCGGGTTACCGTTCAGTTTGACATAAACATATAAAGAGACTGATTCAAGTCTAATTACCATGTCAAAAATATCTTAAAGAGATAGTAATGTTTCATAATAAAAGCAGCTCTAAATAATCATCATTTGTATTTGGAGAGTGTTATTTCAATTCTGTCAGAGTTGTAGTTCAAGAGTAATTCAATGACAAAGTATCCCCCTCCCACCCCTTTTACTGATATAACACTGCTCAGCCAGATCAGAAGGGAGATGCCCAGGTAGACTGCAGAGAGGGACAATCTTCAGTTAAGATAAGGGAAAAACCTGAAAAACTTGTCAAGGGGGGCAGGGCTTTCATTGTTCTCACAGGAAGAAGATTGTCCCCTTCTGTTATCTGTCTGGTCTATGGACTGCATTCCACATCTGAGAAGAGATGTCTTACACTAGGTAAAAGGGGCGGGAGGGGAAACTTTATTATTCAATTACTCTTGAACCATAAGTCTGACAGTATTGATATAACACTCTCCATGGCCCAAATACTATGAAGATTAATTGGAGCTGCTGTTTTTGTGAAACATTACTATCTCTTTAAAGGGATAGTAATACATATGTAAAAAATATATATTGTAGTGTTTATCCCCCTGAGTAAAACAAGGGTGTTGCCACTTCTGAGAAGTTTTTTTTTTTCAAAAGTTATTTAAGCTCAACTTGAATTTTTTTAGGTGCAGTATCACAGTGGCCTGAAATTGTACAGTGGCGCTGTTGCTACACCGTCCTATGGAGATTTATGGTTACTAGACCAGAGCTGTCCATAGTATGGTGTAGCAACAGCTCCACTGTACAATTTCAGGCCACTATGATACTGCAACTGAAAAATACAAGTTTGAGCTGCAATAACATTTGGATAAAACACATTTCAGCAATGGGAGTACCTTTATTTTACTCAGGGGGATAAACCCTACAATATATATAATTTTACACTTTATGTATTACTATCCCTTTAAGCATGTAACAACTGTTAGATAAGTTAATTAGTGACAGTTACCCCCTTATGGTTGTCTGGTTACTGTCTGCCTTCTTCCCGTACTGCACATCTGTATTCAGCTCAGAGATGCCTCTGCCTCCTTCCTCTGTGAACCAATCACCACTCCGGTTTTGGCATCTCTCTGGTTTGGGGGTTTTTGGCAGGCTCTCCTTTCTAGTGTCAGTTTCCAACGCGTTTCGGTACGTCTGTATGTCCCTTCCTCAGGATGAAGACAGATTGATTGTATAGAGGCATGCACAATTAAGCCCTAAATTTCCCCCTAAAAGATAGCCCATTTCCTCTAGGTCTTGTGAGTACATGGCACTGAACAGGGTTCAGAGGAACAGGACACCCCAGATACTCATCCGTCCTCATACTGCCTTTCCCTTAGTGAACGCAGACTACAGAGAACAAGTGTTGGAGTGAATACCAGCTTATTAAACTGGTGTTAGGAAGCCATAGCACTAAAACACTGTAAAGAATAACAATAGCATATTCCCACGCTCCGTTAGAACTGTTCCAACTTCTTCTATCCATGTTCTTCCATTAGGTCTTGTGGTTGTGGAAGATGAATCAACTAATTCGCCAGGAACTAAATGGGAGCCGCGACTTCCCTTTGTGGGGAAAGACTGGAGAGGTGAATGACCCTCCTACATGTCGATTGTCTACGTACACGTACAAGAATGATGGCAGATTTAAGGGCGCCACTTATGAAGGAGGCATGTCCTGGGGGAAGCCTCATGGCAAGTAGGTACCAAGATTTAATTCAACCCTCTTAATTCTGGGAATGCTGGAGGCAATACAGTGAGGATTGAGTAGGTTAACCACTTGGATGCCAGATACATCACCAGCACATTACAAAGCTTTCATTACTGAAGAAGGGACTCTTAGGGCATTTTGCACAAAATATAAAAGTGGTGTTATTTTGGGGCAAAGAGTTTCAACATAGGGGACAAATAAAACATGTCATTGAGGCCTCCAAAGCATTGCTTTGTAATTATAGGTAGGAGTGCATCACTGAGCAGTCAGGTGTATCTATATAATTACTGGTTTACAGGAAAATAAATATCAGGATGGACTAAAGGATCTGAACATGTATAGCTTGGAGGAGAGAAGAGAGAGAGGGGATATGATAGACACATTCAAATACATGAAGAGATTCAACAAAGTGCAGGAGGGAAGTACGTTTCAAAGGAGTAAAAATGTTAGGATAAGAAGCCACAGTCTGATATTAGAGGGACAGAGGTTTAAATGTAAAAATAAAATGTTACTTCACTGAGAGGGTAGTAGATAAGTGGAATAGCCTATCAGCAGAATTGGTAGAGGTTAATACAGTGATGGGAAGTAAGTATGCAGGCATAAGGCTGTCTTGAACAAAACACAAAACCAAGAACCAAATAAAGTCTGAGGTTTTTACAGTAGGAAAATGGGCGAATAGATGGGCCAAATGGTTCTTATCGTCTGCCAAATTCTATGTTTGTACTGTGTGACAGAAATACATACCAAGGTAGGTGTCACACAGGCATACAAGGTTCATGTTTGTTAATTGTGTTTTTTTGTTTGTTTTGTTTCTTTTTAATTATTATTGCTCTTCCAATCCATACAGAGGAACATTGAAATGGCCAGATGGGCGCAATCATGTGGGCGATTTCAAGTTTGGACAAGAAGACGGGTAAGCAAAAATGTCTACTGTAGTGAGCCAGATGCACAAAGAGAAGTGGAACAACATACCCCAAATCCCTTTTGATTTAAAGAGATACTAACACTAATATACAAAAGTGTCCTTATTGCCTGAATATAAGAAGAGAGGCATCATGCAGCCTCCTGAAGTTTTCTGGGAGTCTCTGTGTGTCATTCCTGCTGGAAGCCTGTAGCTGCCACTTTCTTGTGAGACGAGGGGACCACATGAAAGTCTGCCACTCTTCTTTCTGAAAAAAAGAGGCGTACTCCCTGATGTACTTCTACTTCTGGGAGTACGTCCATAGCAGAGGCATAAGAACCCCCACAAATCTGGGGAGGATATCACTCCCCCCACCAGTTCCTCTGTACCTTCATTTTAGGCCAAGCAGACCTAAGTAGAGGAGAGTCTGTTCCTCTACCCGGGCTGACAGGAAGCTGCTAGTTGCGCTCGGCGAGCAGCTTCCTGTCAGACCAGGGTAGAGGATACAGAACCTCCTCCACCAGTGATCCGCTCTGCTTGGCCATGCTACAAAGAGGTGACTAGCAGGAGGCAGCGCTGTACAGTACGCTTCCCTCCTGCCGGTCACCCAAAGCCAGCGCGCCCCCGGGCCAGTGCACCCTGAGGGGGTTTCTATATTGTCTGTGTCCCCGTATGATTTCCCCCAGGATCCTACTCCCCTGTCCATAGAGATATATGGGTCATGCAGATGCCCATCATGTGTGATCATGTGGAATTGGAGACCGAGAGCTGGTCAAACAAAGGACATAACTGCTGCTTTGGGATTCAGAGGGGTCACAGTGGGGTGCTCCATCTAGCACATAGAGCCCCCCAGAAAACTTTTGGAGGCTGCTGGATGCCTCTCTTCTAGTGTACAGGCAGTAGGGACACCTTTGTATATAGGTATTACTTTGTATAGAAGAGAGGTCCTCAACGCATTTTGAGGCCTCTCTAGCATGCAAGGATTTAAAAGACCCCTTTTTATGTATTTTCTCCCTCGTATTGCAGTTATCTTACCACTTGGCTTGCGAAATTGCACTTTAAACCCTTTGAGTGTCAAAGGGGTATGAGACACATTAACTCTCTGACACTCAAAGGGTTAACCCTGTCCACCACTGTCCACAGTAGACATGATTCTTTGTCTGAAGTCTTGCAAAACATTTTTATTTACCTTCATAGACATGACGTCTAGTACTACTTAAATTTACAGCCTGGTGATCTAGTTCACACACAACTGATTTTTAGCGGTCATTAAGATGTTTTGCCCAGCAATGTGCTGTGTACCACTCTGGCACTCAAAGAGTTAAGATAAATGAGGGCTTGTTATTAGAAGGTAGTTGCTAGTGTCCTTTTAACAAACTTTAAGCAAATTCACTATGTACGACTTTTTCTTTCTCACCTTTCAGCTTTGGAATATGCCTTGTCCCCAGCTCTTTGCCGGACAGATTCGATTGCTATAAATGTCACTGGAGGAGCGGATCGATGGAGGGATATGGAATCTGTGAGTAAGTAATGCAGTGAAGGCCACAGGTCTAGAAACACAGGGGATGCTGATCATGTACTTAAATAAACTGGAACACATTTAGGAACAATCCATCCCCCCACCAAATAGGCTATAAGGATCCCCTATATTCCCAGTCATTATGGGTCTTTTAACTACTTAAATGCAAGAGAGAGACCTCACTGTTAATGATCTCCCAGAGAGCACAGGGAGCCATGTATCAGTGTTTGTCGATGACACAAAATTAATAGGGTAATAAAGTCTGAACTGGATGTGTCTTCATTACAAGAGGATTTGGACAAATTGGGTAACTGGCAGGCAAATGGCAAATTAGATTCAATATAGACAAGTGTAAAGTTATGCATTTTGGGTATAATAATAAAAATTCAACATATAGTTTAAATGGTGTTTCTCTGGGGAAATCTACTAATGAAAAGGATTTGGGAGTAATGGTAGACAATAGACTTAGCAGTAGTGCTCAGTGCCAGCTGGCAGCTGCAAAGGCCAATAAGATATTGACATGTATTAAAAGGGGTATTGACTCATGAGAGGAAGATATTATCATGCCTCTTTACAGTGTTGGTGGCACGGGTTGGCAATTTATGCTAATCTCCTTCATAATATGCTAATTCGTTAATTTCCATACCAAACCTCCTGCTCACTGTGGTGTTAGACATACCCTCAGTGTGTGGGCTCTGCCCGAACTCATTCACAGCACAGTATGAGGTATGATTGGCTCAGCAAATAAACTAATTAGCATAAAATGTCAGACTGTGTCTCCAACAAATAAAGATGGATTTCTCAAAAACTATTTATAGTACAAACAAATGGCTAACACAACAGGCAAATTTTAATTCCCTTCAATCCCTTGAAGACTAGAAGGATGTTAACCCCTTAAGGACCAGCCGAGCACACGTGTGGCCAGCACTTAAGGACCACGGAGCATTTTTTTCTTTGGCTTATCCGATTCAGGGCTCCCTGAATGGCGTGAAGCCGCGCAGGGAGCCATGAAATCCATAATGGTCCTGGCACGTTGTGGGTCTTTATTGCATGTCCAACCTATGACGTAGCAGGAACATCTTGGGTCCTTAAAGGGATTGTCACGGTTTTCAAGACACTCAGACCAGTGGGTAAAAATAAAATGCAATTTATTTAAGAACCAAATAATGACAGATAATATCGCCCCTTAGGGGAGGCACTGTGAAATAGCGGAATAGCAGTAGTATGCACAGTATACAATATACAGCAATGAACTGGCACTGAGCACTGATATACAAATGGTTAATAGAATAATCAGTCCGTCTCAGTTGTGTAGTTTGGCACGCCCAAGGTGTTAAAGGTGGAGAATACTCAACACCCACAGTCTGTAAAACTGAAGAAAAATGTCCAGCAAAGAGAAACCTGCCTTCCCCCTGCTGTACAGCAATGGTAGCCCCCACGGGCGTATGAACTGAGCAAATAGACTGCCAGAGCCTAGAGCGAATAGCCCCCACGGGCGTAACGGAGATGAATGAGTACCGGAGCTGAAACCACTAGCCCCTCCGGGCGTCGTGATTGAACTGGATTGCAAGAGCTTGGGCCAGAAGCCCTACGGTCTATGAAGATGACTAGTTACCAGAGCTTGAGCTTATAACCCAGATGTGCGTGATGGATTTGCAAGAGCTTAATCCAAATAAACCACTGGTGAGAGAGAGACTGGATTGCAAGAGCTTGGATCAATAGCCCCACGGGCGTAACCACAGAGATGTGCACAGAAATAGCCAGAGCCAGACGCCACCGGGCGCGGGAATGAGTTAAACCGGACGGCAAGGAGAGAACTTTCTCAGCACAAGGCAACTCTCTGTATGGGCTGCGCGCCCTCACTGGAACACAGCTCTGCACGGGTTAATGGCAAGTTGTTGTAGCACAGCTCTGCACTGGAGACAGCACGATAGTAGGAACACAGCACTGTACGGGTTAACAGCTCAGAAGTAGGAACGTAACCTCTGCATGGACTAACAGCTCGGTAGTAAGACACAGCTCTGCACGGGTTAACAGCTCGGTAGAGGAACACAGCACAGCAGTGATTGGCAGGAATCAGCTAGGCACAGAGCCGAAATGAATAGTGAGAGCACAGTCACTATGTCGCCGTGGCGACAAGGCAGGACAGGAACGGAGACCGGCCGCCGAGACCGGGACAGGAACGTCAGCAAGCCGGGTCGAATCACGGAGCAGGTATTCAGGCAAGCCGGATCAGGAAAGCAAGCAAGAACGTCAGCCAGGCCGGGTCGAATCACGGAGCAGTTTCTCAGACAAGCCGGATCAGGAGAACGAGCAGGAACGTCAGCCAGGCCGGGTCAGATCACGGAGCAGGTACACAGGATCGTAGTCAAGGATAGCCAAGTCGGTAACCGGAGATCAGGAACACAGCCCAGCTAAACTGGCTCAGGAACACCACGAAAGGGCAAATGACAGGTGCCACTAGCCCAGAATAAAAAGGTCACCAGGGGTGGACCAAACAGGCTCAACCAATTGGAGCGCAGCACAAGTGAGAGGGACAGCCTGAGAAGCTGCACAGTGATAGGGATAGTAATACTTCTTTTATCTTTATTTTATTTTGTAGGCATTAAAAAAACATGAAGAATGATATAAGTCTTATCTCTCAAACCTTTCTGGTTTAAGAGATATTCACAAGCAAAGTTTCCCCTCCCGCCCCTTTTACCTAGTGTAAGCAATCTCTTCTCAGATGTGGAATCTAGTCCATAGACCAGACAGATAACAGAAGGGGACAATCTTCTTCCTATGAGAACAATGAAAGCCCTGCCCCCCTTGACAAGTTTTTCAGGTTTTTCACTTATCTTAATTGAAGATTGTCCCTCTCTGCAGTCTACCTGGGCACCTCCCTTCTGATCTGGCTGAGCAGTGTTACATCAGTAAATGGGGTGGGAGGGGGATACTTTGTCATTGAATTACTCTTGAACTACAACTTTGACAGAATTGAAATAACACTCTCCAAGGTCCAACCAAAATCTATGAAGATTAATTAGAGCTGCTTTTATTATGAAACATTACTATCCCTTTAAGGGCTTAAACTAATAGTTTTGCAATGTGTAGCACACCCCTCTGGTCCTGCATGAGTTAACATTAACTAAACGTATCTTAGGGTAACTGGACCACTTCAATTTTAATCCTTTTAGTGCCATAGAGGTAATGTATTGTAATGTATTGAGTTGCTATGCATTGAATTGCTCTCTGGCATTCAAAGGGTTAACAGGTATAAGTATGAAAGTAAGCCAATAAAGAACAGAGACTTGAGGTCTCTATTGCATATTGAAACATTTCCTAAATCTTTTTACCAGGTATGCGGACGAATCTGTGTACAAAGGGTACTTTAAAGCTGACATGCGCCATGGGTTCGGCATC
The DNA here is from genome assembly GCA_037306005.1 of Rhinophrynus dorsalis. Lineage (NCBI taxonomy): Eukaryota > Metazoa > Chordata > Amphibia > Anura > Rhinophrynidae > Rhinophrynus > Rhinophrynus dorsalis. The sequence continues at coordinate 477,454,750 of CM074723.1, read as the reverse complement.
ATGGAGAAGCCTGAACCAAAGCCATACAAATACATAGGAAATTGGGATACAGACTTGAAATCGGGATATGGAGTCTGGGAGAGTCCTGACAGGTAAGGAATGGATTATAGATTGATAGTAGCTCTACAGGTGTCTGTAGGGCAATAAAGTGGATGTGTCACCTTGATTCACGTTTGTATATTTGAAATCATCATTAAAAACTGCCTATGTGTCATGTTATCCAAAATACCAGCAGATGTACCGTTATGGAGAAATTCACACTTGTTACCGTACAATAATGTATACTAATACATGCTAATTGTGGTACTTGTGCTGTTTCATATGTTAAATAAGCTTTTCAGTGATGTTTCATACGCTAATAAAGAGCTGTGCTGTTCCAGGAGACTTTCAGTTTCACTTTTCCCAGAATTAAAAGTGTGATTATTTGTTAGACTAAACATCTCCTGGACTTTTGGTTAACAAGACACATAGTTTTGAATGAAGTTTTCAAATATGCAAACTTGAATTAGGGTGAAAGTTCCACTTTAAATCAGTGGTTTTCAATCTTTCTGTCCTCAAGCCAATCTTAACATTCAAACCTAAGATTGTATATGTAATTATTTAGGGGTGTAGTAAAAATGAGAAATAAATAATATATAATTAGTCTTACAATCAGAATAACAAAAACTAGAATATTGTGCATTACAATTTCCATAAATATACAAGTGAACTACTTCCTTATATCCTGTCCTGTTGATGGTCTTTAAAGGGATAGTAATACTTAATATGTAAAAAAAAATATATATATATATATATATTATTTTTTTTTATTATTTATTTTTTTTTTTTTTTGTAGTGTTTATCCTGCTGAGTAAAAAATGGAAATCCCACTGCTGAAAGATGCTTTATTCAAAAATGATTGCAACTCCAACCTGAATATTTCAAGTTCAATATCTCGATGGCCTGAAATTTTACATTGTGCGTTTTAAAAGCACAATTTTACTGAAGCATTAAAAAAAACATATAGATGATACTCAGGACCCCCCTATGCTAGCATCTTGGCTTTCTAAGGTGGAATACTATGTCTGAATGAAAAAATGCCATACAATATCATCAGATACCATGCCCCGTTTTCTTAAAGGGATAGTAACCCCACCAGAAAACCTGAAGCCAAAAGCTAGTAATAAGCACAACATACCTAACTCCTTTATTCCCATCTCTCAAACTGTTATGGTTTGAGAGATATAAGAAAATAAAGACCTCTGCTCCCTCCTCCTTCTCATGTGTCCGCTGTATAGTGGACGTCATGAGATACTGCTTCCGTGACCAGACGGCGGCTCTGCAAGAGCGCTGACATCTAGATATCTCGGTATAATTACTTCATCGGTATGGTCTAAAACGTGTGCCTGGCTTGCAAGCACATGTTGTAGACCATTCCCATGAAGTAATTATACGGAGATATCGAGATGTCAGCACTCCTGAAGAGCCGCCGTAAGTCGGACAACCGTATTCTGCCTCTGACAGCTTTACAGCTCGTCAGGCAGAAAGGGGAGATAGCGGAGGTCTTTATTTTCTTACATCTCTCAAACCATAACGATTTGAGAGATGGGAACAAAGGAGTTAGGTATGTTGTGCTTATTACTAGCTTTTGGCTTCAAGTTTTCTGGAGGGGTTACTCTATCCCTTTAATGCATGGTCTCAATGGTTATGCTCCCACCTCCTGCTTTCCTCACAACCATCCCCAGTTATAACAGCCCTCCACCTCCTAAATGGGTGGTATCCTTTGATCATGTGCGGATGATACATGTAGATGATCATGTCATCTTCTCAATTCACCTGTTCATCTGCACATGATCAATGTGGAAAAGCCTGGAGAAATACAACAGTGCTGCCTAAGATAGCAAGCCACATATATTGCCGATGTATGACTTAAAGGAGCAGCAAACTTTTTTATGAAAAAACATATATTGTAGGGATTTTCCTATTGAGTAAAATAAGGGTACTCCCACTGTGGATAGATTTATATTTCCAGAGTTATTACAGTTTAAACCAATGTTTTTTTACATTAGCAGTGCCCTCTAGTGGTCAAATTCTAATTAGATTTCCTGTTAGATTCTAATGGAGAGGAAAGTCAGAAAAGTCAGTGACTTACAGTTCTCCATAGAATGTGATAGAAACTACCTGTCACTTCCTGTTAGTTAGAACTATCAGGAAGTAAACACAGTAAATTCACTTCCTGTCAGTTAGAACTATCAGGAAGTAAACATAGTAAAGTCACTTCCTGTCAGTTAGAACTATCAGGAAGTAAACACAGTAAATTCACTTCCTGACTATTTGAACTGCTATAATTTTTGAATAAAACATCTTACAGAAGTGGCCTTACAAGAAGTGACCTTGCTTTATTCAGCAGGAAATGCTCTATAAAATATGTGTTTTAATATAAAATGTTTACTGCTCCTTTAACATTTTAAAAGGATGTTTATGTTGATGTGGCCACTAAAATATCAGCAAGATATATTGATGCGGGTTGAAGCGATATTTAAGGCCTCATAATGAGAATTTCGCTATTTTGATGCAGACAAGATTCTCACGTCGCCCTTTTGATCTTGGCAATATTGTTAGTTGCTCACACAATAGTGTGCGACATTTTGAAAGTGAACCTAAATGGGTCTCCTCCTACTCCTTAGACCTGACACTGAGTGTGCTTTCTCAGTAATAAACAAACATGTACCCTGGAGCCTGATTTTTTTGTGAACTATCTCACTTACTACACTTCGCTGGGATTGGGTTGGGTGCTCCTGGGGAGTGTTGGTAGGATTTCCTACATATACTATCAATATTTATCTATTTAATTTTCTATATATTTTTTTTGTCACTCCATCCTCCAGTCCTTTCATTATCTTCCTAATCTTCTAAAAGTTCCTATAGCATTCCTCGCTACCCCTTTAGGTGATGAGGTCAGTTACATGCAGGTGCCCTCACTTTTTTCTCTTAGACAACTTTGATGTTAACATTGCCTCAATCTCTCTCCTGCAGGGGAGGGCTGGCCTGGGGGGCAAGGGGGCAATTGCCCCCCAGGCTGGACATGAATATGGGCCAGTGGGCCACTGCCTCACTCAATTTCCCATTTGCTGCTGTAAATAGAGTAAACAGAATTTAAGGAGCTACACTAGTATTGTAGCTCCATTTCAATTGTAAGCTCTGTGGTATCACTAGTCAGGGGAGGGCGGCAATTGCCCCCTGGCCTGGTGATATGTCTGGGCTGGTAGGCCACTGCACCTCACTAAATCTTCCGATTGCTTCTGTAAGTGGATCTACACTAGTGATACCACAGAGCTTACAATTGAAATGGATCTACACTAGTGATACCACAGAGCTTACAATTGAAATGGAGCTACACTAGTGATACCACAGAGCTTACAATTGAAATGGAGATACACAAATGACACCACAGTGGAACAATCTAAATGGATCTACACTAGTAGCATAACCCATTCCCTTGTAAGCTCTATAGTATCACTAGTGTAGCTTAAGTTGTAAGCTTTGTAGTAGCGCACTAGTGTAGCGCCATTTCAACTGTAAGCTATGTGGTATCACTTGCCTTACAGTAATGCCAATTTTAAAATTAACAAAAGGGGGTGGGTTGGGACAGTGGACTTGAACGATATAGAAATGGGCCACTTGACTGAATTTGCCCCCTGGGCCACAAGTTGCCAGCCCTCCCCTGTCACTAGTGTACCTCCATTTCAATTGTCATCTCTGTAATATCAATAGTGCACCACCATTTCAGTTATAAGCTCTGTGGTATCACTAGTGTACCTCCATTTCAGTTGTAAGGTCTGTGGTATCACTAGTGTAGCTCCATTTCAATTGTAAGCTCTGTGGTATCACTAGTGTAGCTCCATTTCAATTGTAAGCTCTGTGGTATCACTAGTGTAGCTCCATTTCAGTTATAAGCTCTGTGGTATCACTAGTGTAGATCCATTTCAGTTATAAGCTCTGTGGTATCACTAGTGTACCTCCATTTCAGTTGTAATCTCTGTGGTATCACTAGTGTAGATCCATTTCAATTGTAAGCTCTGTGGTATCACTAGTGTATCTCCATTTCAATTGTAAGCTCTGTGATATCACTAGTGTGCCTCCATTTCAATTGTCATCTCTGTGATATCAGTAGTGCACCACCATTTCAGTTATAAGCGCTGAGGTATCACTTGACTTAATCCATAACATTAATGCCAGCTATAACATTAACAAAAGGGGGTGGGCTTGGATATTGGGCTGGAGCGGTAATTGAAATAGGTCACTTCATTGTACTTGCCCCACAGGCCAAAAGTTGCCAGCCCTCCCCTGCTCTCCTGCCATTCTGGTGTGATGAAGCACACGGATTGCTATCGGAGCTATCTTATTGTAACTGAATGTGGACATTTCTATATATATATCCTTTCACAATGTCTTGTATCCCTTACATACTTGTATGTAATTATCTTATTATCCTTAATACAGTTTAAAAAAAACAAAACAGGTAACTGCTGACACAGTGAGACAAGAAACCAAGTCACAGATCTCCAAACAGTCTTATGCGTTTTGAAGTAAAGCAGTTTAATCATGGACTACTAGTTACAAAGCCCGTATATACGGGCTGATCTGGAGCGGAGAGCTCCAGATGGCTAACAACCTGTCTGTGCTTCCGGCTCCGGGGCAGCAGCGGAGAGGCTGGGTGACCATCCAGCCACCTCCGCTGCTGCCCCGGAGCCGGGAGCACAGACAGGCTGTCAGCCTTCCGGAGCTCTCCACTCCGGATCAGCCCGTTCTGCAAGTCGCCACTGCGCATGTGCTTTTACGCACACAGTGAGCTACGTATTGTAGGACTTTATGTTATAGGATCATTAAGCACTGTTTTAGCACAAAACGCGTAAGACTGTTTGGAGATCTGTGACTCTTGTTTTTTGTCCCACTGTGTCAGTGTCTACTTGTTTTTTAAAGGGATAGTAACACTTTGTTTTAACTTTATTTTATTTTGTAGGCATTAAAAAAACATGAAGAATGATATAAGTCGTATCTCTCAAACCTTTCTGGTTCAAGAGATATTCACAAGCAAAGTTTCCCCTCCCGCCCCTTTTACCTAGTGTAAGCAATCTCTTCTCAGATGTGGAATCTAGTCCATAGACCAGACAGATAACAGCAGGGGACAATCTTCTTCCTATGAGAACAATGAAAACCCTGCCCCCCTTGACAAGTTTTTCAGGTTTTTCCCTTATCTTATTTGAAGATTGTCCCTCTCTGCAGTCTACCTGGGCACCTCCCTTCTGCTCTGGCTGAACAGTGTTACATCAGTAAAAGGGGAGGGAGGGGGACACTTTGTCATTAAATTACTCTAGAACTACAACTCTGACAGAATTGAAATAACACTCTCCAAAGTCCAAATACTTTGATGATTAATTAGAGCTGCTTTTATTATGAAACATTACTATCCCTTTAAGGCTTCAATAAAATTGACTTTTAAAAAGGAGTGCTATCGCTAATCTGGATTGTGTGGGTATACACTAAGGTGTGATAAAGAGGTGATAAAGAGGAGATTCTTTCTACAGTGATATCACTTCTCCAGTTCCTATGTTATTCTATGGAGCCAATGTACTAAGATCTCTAGAACTTTGGAGATCTTAGTGCATAGACTCCATACAATAACTTTATCACGTCTTAGTGCATAACCCCAATTAATTCTTAAACAAAGGAGCAAGGGCAAAATATATAAAGACTATTAGGATTTTCTGGACATAGTAATGTAAGTGGGGGTTATGATTAGGAGATGTTAATTCTCCTTTAAACATGGCTACTTTGGATATCTGGTAATTCAAACCTCGATCACATCTTTTATATCTATTGTTTAGCGGCATAAACTTATTTTTTCTACAGAGGTGAGAGGTACATTGGGATGTGGCAGGACAACCAAAGAAATGGTCCAGGCATCGTACTGACACATTCAGGAACATGTTACCAGGGTATCTTCAACTTCAATAAATTGGTGGTATGTGATATATTCATGGGTTAAAGGAACAGTAAACTAGTTTATGAAAAAAAGTTATAGTTTTTGTTGTAGTGATTTCTAAAGTTATTACAATTCAAACATATATATTTTAGCGTGGTTTAGACCAGAGCTGTCCAAGGTCAGTCCCCAAGGACCACCAACAGTCCTGGATGTAATGATTTCCCTGATTAAAGGGGATGTATCACCTCTATATAAGTTAGCCTAAATAGTTAGGTTATATATCGAATATGAGTAAAAGTTTTTAAGCTTTATTTGGTTGAAATTCCAGTTATAAACTCTATCCTGCACCTACATTCCCATAGACTGTGGTTACCTGCTCTGTACCCGCAGTCTGTCGCTCTGCCTCTGCTCCCCTCCCTCTATCCAGCCTCCTCTGATGGCGGAGGCTTCTGTCTGTAAGCTGGAGCTGTCTCGCTGGCTAGATATCAATTTCTGCCAATGAGATCGATCCAGCTTACAGACACAAAGCCTCCATCAACAGAGGAGGCTAGACAGAGGGAGGGGAGCAGAGGCAGAGTGACGGACTGCGGTACAGAGCAGGTAACCACAGTCTATGTGCAATAGGTGCAGGGTAGAGTTTATAACTGGAATTTCAACCAAATAACGCTTAAAAAAGTTAAGACACTTATACTCATCCTATATAATAATTCGCTAGAATTTTTGTAAGAAGCCGTCATGTGCAGTAGAGACTGCCGGAACCCACAGAATGCTGGGAGCACGGAATGCAGGGAGGTGTAGGAATGCTCAGGGCTGGATTTATATATCAGGAGCCTGTAGGCACAGATATCTGAAGCGCCCCCCCCCCCCCCCGTCATCTCCACAATGCTCCATATCTCCATATTGCCCTCACATAGCCCCCCATCAGCTCCACATTGCCTTCCATCAGCTCTACATTGCCCCATCATCTCAACTTTCCCTCACATTGACCCCCATCAGCTCCACACTGACCCCATCACCTCCACATTGCCCCCCCATCAGCTCCACACTGACCCCATCACCTCCACATTGACTTCACATTGCCCCCCCATCAGCACATCGTTTGCCCCCCATAATCATCCCCATAATGACCTCACATTGCTCCCATTATCTCCAAATTAACCCTTTGAGTGCCAGAGTAGTACACAACGCATTGCTTTGCAATGCGTTGTGTGCCACTCTGGCACTCAAAGGGTTAAGCCTCATTCTCTCCCCCACATCCGTTTCCTATGTCCCTGGTGGTCCAGCGGCTGGAGAGATCTGTGCTTGTGCACAGACATGGAGCTGCTGGAGCTCCCGCGCGGCTTTCCCTTTAGTAATGCAGAGCGCTGGGAGATTTTATCTCCCAGCGCTCTGCATTGCTAAAGAGCCGGGAGAGCTCACAGCTTGCAATGCGGCGGCTGGCAGCTCGGAGCGGCATGTCAAGCCGCGCAAAAAAAAAAAAAAAAAAAAAAAAAATCAGTTGTAGTGGCAGGCGCCCCTCTGTAGGGTGCGCCTGTAGGCAGATGCCTAATCTGCCTTACGGAAAATCCGGCCCTGGGAATGCTGGGAGCACGGAATGCAGGGAGGTGTAGGAATGCTGGGAGCATGGAATGTTGGGAGGTGTAGGAATGCTGGGAGATGTAGGAATGCTGGGAGCACGGAATGCTGGGAGTTCTGTGCTGGGAGCATTCTGTGCTTTCGGGCAGCCTCTACAGTGCATGACTGCGTCGGCGGCAGGGCACAAAGCAGGACCGGCCACTTAACCATTTAGTGCCAGAGGGGTACGTTGCGTACCCCTCTGGCACTTAAAGGGTTAACATCACTTGGACCTTGGCCCTTGTACACAGGCTTTTACACTAGTATTCTATATATAACCTAGCTATTTAGGCTAACTTATAAAGAGGCAATACATCCCCTTTAATCACAGGTGAGTTAATCAGTGGATCATTCATTATGATTGACTCTCCTGTGCGCAATCAGTGAAATCCTTACATCCTGGACTGTTGGTAGCCCTTGAGGACTGAACTTGGACAGCACTGGTTTAGAGAAAGGATAGCTGGCTGTTGGACCAGCTGTAGGGGACTATGGAATTTGTAGTCCCTATCATATGAGGTTCAGCAGTTGACAACCCCTGGCTTATTACAAGGTTGGCCAACCTGTATGACTCCTACTGCTGGCCGGCTGAGGATAATGAAAATTGTAGTCCAACAACAGCTGGAAACAACAGGTTGAATATTCGTGGATTAGCATAAACACTGGCTCTGCAGGAGTCATAAAGTTAAGTGAGAATATGGCCCTTGCAGACAAAGCCTTTCCTCTCCGTATCAGTCTATTAGATATTTGTTTTGCTGTGGGGTCTGGCCAGATTGACTTTAATCCTTTGAGTGCCAGAGGGGTACTCAACCCTCTGGCACTCAAAGGGTTAATTCACAGCTGTGCGCCTCATTCCCCTGAAGCACCAACATATAGAAACTACTTGGAATAAACTCGGTGAGATAACAAATCATTTTGGAGCAAAATGTCCTGCCGGTTCACAGAGGAAGTTATGGAATAGAGGTAAACAGTCTGTTGGAGCCCACAGCTCCCATCATTCCAGAGCAGCCATTGGCCATTGTTTCCTTAGGGATGTTGGAAGTTGGCGTCTCCAACAGCTGGAAGGACAAAGATTGCCTATACCTCTCTGGCATTCAAAAAGTTAAAACTGTTGTTGCTGAACCTTTTGCTAATATAAATAAATAAATAAAATAAGTCTGAGGTGTAATAACATTTGAATAAAATATCTCCCAGTAGTGAGAATGTCCTTGTTACGGTCAGAAGGAAAAGTCTACTGCTACTTTACCTCTTTAAAGTCTACTGCTGCTTTACCTCTTTAAAGAGATAGTAATGCTTAATATGTAGAAAATTATATATTGCAGAGTTTATCCTCTTGAGTAAAACAAGGGTACACCCAATGTTGAAAGGTGTTCTATTCAAAAGTGATCAAAACTTGAACTTTCTAGGTGCAGTATCTCAATGGCCAGAAATGTTACAGTGGCGCTGTTGCTTCACCATCCTGTGGACAGCTCTGGTCAGTTGACCATAAACTTCAATAGGATGATACAGCAACAGCGTTACTGGGAAATCTCGGGCCACTGAGATACTACACCCAAACAATCATGTTTGAGCTACAATAACTTTTGAATAAAACAGCTCTCAGCAGTGGGAGTATCGCCCTTGTTATACTGAGGAAGATAAACCCTACAATGTATATTTTTCTACACACAAAGGGCCATATGTTAAAAAAAACTAGCAAAATAGCTTTTGGCGTTTGTAACGACTTTTCAAAGTACAGTGTCGTTGGGATCATTAATATTTTCAGAGAGTGTCGGTTGTGATCGGAAATATTTGTCCTGACTGAAGTTGTCATATGTAACGACAAAAAATGTCTTAACTAACGACAAAAATGTCTTAACTGAAGACAAAAATTCTCACATTCAGAAAACATTCCCTCCACCTTTTCTTAGCGTACCAGTTTTGTCTTTTGAAAGACATTTTTTGTCGTTAGTTATGACAAATTTTCTTTTCCTCTGTACGGCACTGGAGAATAGTTTAGCCACGCCCTTGCCCCGCCCCTTTGCCCGGCAGTTCTGGAGTTGTGTCGTACACAAGGGACATTACTAGTTTTTGTCGTATACGCTATAGAAAATATGTCGTTCATGCATACAATTACTTATTTTTGTCGTTCATACAACATTTTTTTGTTGCTATCACTTTGGACATATGGCCCTAAGTGTTACTATCCCTTTAACCCTTTAAGTGCCAGAGGGGTACGCAACGCATTGCAAAGCAAAGCATTGCGTACCCCTCTGGCACTCAAATGGTTAAGGACAAGAGATGGGGGGAGATGATTGCTTTACTGTGAGTTTCATTGCCCTCTGATTCTTTAACCCTTTGATGCATTTCTTTGGAAGGGCACCGGTGTTCTCCTCTCGGAAGACTCCACGGTGTACGAGGGGGAGTTTACAGAGGAATGTCTCTTGGCTGGGAAGGTTAGTTCTCCTTTACTGATTTATGAACATGTGTTTTATTGCACAGTATAACTTGATTACAGTGGGGTTAATGTACAGACATGATTCCACACTAGATCATGCGTTGGAATAGATTTTCAAGATCTACGCCAATTTACAAACCTGCCTATGGCAAAAAGTGTCTCCTTAAAGCCACCTGCACTGAGGGGAGTGAAATGGTGCAATCTATGGATGTTTTGGGATGTTCATTTCCTCTGCATCTTGTTATACGTTATGCACAGGCATCTGAAGAAAATACTCTGGGGGGGGGCAAAGCCATAATATTCCATACCAGTGAACTCCCCGTATTTGTCCAGGAGACTCTGGTTTTCAGAATGAATTACCAGGTCTATGACCTGCACACGTCTTTTCCTTCCCATCCTGTTCCTCCAACTTCCCACCTACTTCTCCTCCTTCCCACCCTGTTCCTTCCCCTTCCCTCCCACTTCTCCTCCATCCCACCCTGTTCCTCCCACACCTCACCCAATTATCTTCCTTCCCACCCTGTTCCTCCCACTTCCCACCTACTTCTCCTCGTTCCCACACTGTTCCTTCCCCTTCCCACCCACTTCTCCTCCTTCCCACCCTGTTCCTTCCCCTTCCCACCCACTTCTCCTCCTTCCCACCCTGTTCCTCCTACCTCCCACCCAATTTTCCTCCTTCCCACCCTGTTCCTTCCCCTTCCCTCCCACTTCTCCTCCATCCCACCCTGTTCCTCCCACACCTCACCCAATTCTCTTCCTTCCCACCCTGTTCCTCCCACTTCCCACCTACTTCTCCTCCTTCCCACCCTGTTCCTTCCCCTTCCCACCCACTTCTCCTCCTTCCCACCCTGTTCCTCCTACTTCCCACCCACGTCTCATCATTCCAACCCTGTTCCTCCTACTTCCCACCTACTTCTCCTTCTTCCCACCCTGTTCCTCCCACTTCCCACCTACTTCTCCTCCTTCCCACCCTGTTCCTCCCATTTCCCTCCCACTTCTCCTCCTTCCCACCCTGTACCTCCCACTTCTCACATACTTCTCCTCCTTCCAACCCTGTTCCTTCCCCTTCCCTCCCACTTCTCCTTCCCACCCTGTTCTTCCCACTTCTCAGCCATTTCGCCTCCTTCCGATCCAGTTCTGCCCACTTCCCAGCCCAATCCATGTTAAGCCCTGCCCACCTATTTAAGTTCCATCCACTTTATGACATGAATCGCATCATTAACTTAAGCCTGGTCACAGCCCTTGAGTCCTCTCCTGGAGCTCCACAGAAGTTATCAGGTACCATAAAATAACCCTCCCAGGCCAGCCCTACTGTGGAGGGGGCAAGTGTAGGGGGGAGGTAAGTCCCTTTTGGCCCCACCCGGACACCCATGATGTTATATACTTTCAAAATGCACAGGATATTGGCTCTACTTTATGGTATTGAGGTGATAGTAATTCTTCATTTCGACTCTGCATATTCTGAAACTTTATAATATATAAACACACATTACCTGTGCTGCTTTTTTCACATCTTCAACTTCTTTTTTTTACTAACTGAGGACACGAGATGTTTCTAAAGAGTTTTGTGGCTAGTCCACCAACAAAGAAGGAGAGCGATACACTGTAGCACTATCCATGCAGCACTGAGTGCTTTCTGTGATGGATATTATCTTTTCAACATTGTATCTTTTCTACTTTGTAACACTATCCCTGCTTCTACAGACATTGATAGAAAACTCTCTGGAGGCAGATCCAGGGAGCTTACTATCAAGGACTTAAAAGTGTAAACAAAAGTAGTGAAAATATATTAAAAATAAAAGGTATAGGTATTTTGAATCTACATATTATATACTTCCCAAATCCACAGTGTCAAAGTAAAGTGTTACTATATCCTTAACAAAGGCTGACCAGTATGCATGTAAAGGAACCGTCAATTTTTGAAAATAAAAAATATATATAATAGGGCTTTTCCTGTTGAGTAAAACAAAGGTAACTCCACTGTTGTCAGATGTATATTACAGTTTAAACTCTTGTTTTTTTACATTAACAGTGCCCTGTAGTTGTCAGGTTCCAGTTAGTTATTCTGACACATTCTCTGGGAGAGGTGAATGGCAAACAAACAGTTCTCTATAGAATGTGATAGAAACTTCTGAGTCACTTCCTGTCAGCTGAAATATTCAGGAAGTAATTACGCTGTAGTTCACTTCCCAATAATTTTTACTGTTAAATAACTGACAGTGGTGGGAGCAGCATTGTTTTACTTATCAGGAAAAGCTTATAATATATATGCTTTCATAACAAAAGTATTCTGCTCCTTTAAGCAATTGTCTGCAATAATACAGCCTACAGTGGAGCTGCTGGTGTTGGATGCTAATTTAAGTGGAGCTGTGCTGGTTGATTCACATATTCACACCAGTAGCCCTGTATAACCACTGGGACTTGAATGAAGGACTCATCTGCTGAATGGACTGATGTCAGTTTGATACACTTCTCTCTATACTGCTTTGCTACATTTTCTATAACATAACCAAAAATCCCTTGCATGGCCAGTAATGCAAAGATATGAGTACTATGCTGTTTGATGATACATTTTTTGTTTGGACCAACAGTTTATATTTTAACTTCTTGAGAACCTGGGAATCCTGTAGGGTTACCACCTTTTCTTCAAAAAAATACCGGCCATGGCATTCCCTCCATAGACTTAACATTGGACAGAGGCCAATTTTTTACCGGCCTGCCGGTAAAGTACCGGCTGGGTGGCAACCCTAGAATCCTGACGTTCAATGGAACGCAGTTTAAAAACCACTGCTATAGGCAGATGAATTTGAACTAAAATCATATCTATTTTTTTTTTTTCATTCTGTTTCTTTTACTTTAAGGGGAAACTAACTTTTTCCAATGGATTTACACTGGTTGGAACCTTCAACAGAAACGGAGGCGCATCAGGCCTTTTGACTCAGGGAGTCCTTAATACGACGTGTGACCAAGAGGATGAGACGGCAAAAAGGAAGTTGTAAGTTATCGATCTGCATTTAAATGTTTCTAATTGATGACACATATCTTCCGCTAAAAAAATAATTACTCTTACCAATGCTGCATTTACATGTGTGACAGTACCACAGCGCCACCATCACCGAGACTGATGTACTGAGAAATTGCAGGAAGTATTTTAAACCCTTTAAGTGCCAGGTGGGTATGCAACGCATTGCTTTGCAATGCGTTGCATACCCCTCTGGCACGCAAAGGTTTAAATGGAGCTTTGTAATGGACTGGAGAACTTACGAACATTCAATGATCTAAAAGCCCCATTTACCACAATGAGATAGATACCCCTCTGGCACTCATAGTAACATAGTAAATTAGGTTGAATAAAGACACAAGTCCATCAAGTCCAACCTTCTCCTTATACCCCAGTAACTGAGAATTTTATAGCTTTCCTGCTGCCAGTTATGTTAGTCTTTATCAGACCTTCCTGATCTGCCTACTAATAAACAGTGTAACTCTGTATGTTCCCTTTTGAAAGAAATGTATCTAATCTTCTCTTAAATGTATCCATTGTATCTGCCATAACCACCTCCTTGGGCAATGAATTCCACAATTTAACAGACCTGTAAAAAACCCCTTCCTCTGCTGAAGTCTAAACCTCCTTTCCTCTAATCAATTATTACAATGTTTTTTACTGCCGCTATGACAGCAGACATTGTGAAAAGCTCATGTGTCTGCACTGATCAACCCCAAAATGGCTACTTTCACCCATTTGGGGGGATCCATAAAACTGGCCCACTACAGCTGAAACACAACCTAGAAGTCTACAAACTGGATGTACTATTGTCCTACAGGACAACCTGCCCCTTGATGTATCTTCAGATCAGTTAAAGAGGAACGTACACCTTTTAACAAATTAGGTGATTTTGAAATAGCTTTTAAAATCACATAAATGTTTGTAAGCCATTCCTTATTTACTATAGATTATGCATTATTCAGCTTTATTTATTTATCGGTTTCAGCAAATTAAGCAGTACTAGCTTGCACAACCTGGTGTGTCAGCTACTAACATTCCGCTCGTCCTTCCAGCTGTCACTTCCTGCACATCCTACCTAATGTGCACAACTGACAACTGAATAAAGGTCAATACTGACTAAGTTGTACTTTTAAATAAAGAATGGCTAATATAAATACAGGTGACTTTAAAATCTCTTTCAGAACCAGCCAAGTCATTATAAAGTGTTAGTTCCACCTTAAATGGACACATGTGCCAGCAGCCCTAGACTGCCCAGTTCCCAACACTGCCGCATGTCCATTCCGATGGGTGCACTTATTGTTTTATTCTTTATCCTGCAGTCAGCTCGGAGCTGGATTATTCTCCGTAGAGGCGCGCTGGGAAGGGATATTCAAGCAGTTTCAGAAATTCCTCGAATCTGGGTGTAAAGGAGAAACAGAGGAGTCTTTCTTGGGGTTTCATGTCAAGTCGAGCAAAAAACTCCACAAATCTCAGGAATATCTCCACTGCCAGAGGTGAGGAGGGATGTAAATCATTGGCGGCGTCCAACTAGCTTTATTAACCCCTAGAGAGCCAGAGGGGTATGCAACACATTCTCATGTGTTACAACCCCCTTCTGGACCACAAGGTGTTAAATTTGGTATTTAACCCCTTGAGTGGCAGAAAGGTATCCAACCCATTGCTTTGCAATGCGTTGGATACCTTTCTGTCACTCAAAAGCGTTTCATGAACACCAGCACCTAATGTAGAAATGAGTAAGCGCTGGATGCATGAAACGCGTTGATCAGATAGGAAGGTTCAAGACACTTGACTGGTGATCCGTGGTGAAGTCTCTCCTAGTTCTGATTAAGGGTTGCAACAATTGAAAGGTTTTTTTTTACTGAGATTTTCTATAATAAAGCTGATTATTGTTTTTATATATTACTGGAGTTCTGTGGTGATTAACCATGATGGTGCTGGCTTATTTGTGTGGAGTCTGAAGTTTGTCAGGACGAAGGCATCCACTCGTATAAGAAGGGGCTAGGAGAAGCATCTCTTTAAGTCACAGGGGTGATGTTACCCATTGAAGCTATGGCCAATGGGGTAATTTCTTTGGAGTCCGGTATAATATGCTGAAGAAGGTTGGGATTCTAGCATGTTCCCTGGCCATACTTGGATCAAGTAATTTCACATTGGCAGGGACTGTCAAGTTTTAATATTAATACAATTATTTATGGTTAAAAATGTTAATAGAAGTATTTAACCCCTAAAACACCATTCGATCAGAATCACATCACTGAGTTTGTGCAGCATACCCGGAAATACATGATGTACCAGTACCATCACCGGTCCTTAAATGCTGTGACAGTCCTGGCATGTCATAGGTCATTAAAGGGATAGTAATACTTTGTTTTATCTTTATTTTATTTTGTAGGCATTAAAAAAACATGAAGAACGATATAAGTCTTATCTCTCAAACCTTTATGGTTTGAGAGATATTCACAAGCAAAGTTTCCCCTCCCGCCCCTTTTACCTAGTGTAAGCCATCTCTTCTCAGATGTGGAATCCAGTCCATAGACCAGACAGATAACAGCAGGGGACAATCTTCTTCCTATGAGAACAATGAAAGCCCTGCCCCCTTGACAAGTTTTTCAGGTTTTTCCCTTATCTTAATTGAAGATTGTCCCTCTCTGCAGTCTACCTGGACACCTCCCTTCTGATCTGGCTGAGCAGTGTTACATCAGTAAAAGGGGTGGGAGGGGGATACTTTATCATTGAATTACTCTTGAACTACAACTCTGACAGAATTGAAATAACACTCTCCAAAGTCCAAATACTATGATGATTAATTAGAGCTGCTTTTATTATGAAACATTACTATCCCTTTAAGGGGCTAATAAAGCTGTGGACTGTTTTCCCCAAGCTATGTGTATGTGTTTATGTTTCGCAGGATAATATCCTTTATCTATGAAATGTACTCCTAGCATCGGTATAAAAGAGTTATTTTATGTTAGATCTATAGAGTGTAATCATATACATGCTTTTTAGTGCCGGTCTAGACTCTCCCGTTTAGACAGTACTTATTTAAAGGGATAGTAATGGCTAAAATAAAGTAGGTTGCCGAGTCTTAATTATGCTAAGCATAACACGTTGCGCTATGTGTAATAACTTACATTGCTATAGTTTTAAAGATATTCCATGTAAAAAGATCCCCCACCCTCCCCTTCTAGCTGCCTTCCCTTGGAGATCCGGTTGTGGGACCAGACTGATGCAGTGAGGGGCAATCTAAAGACAGTAATTAAAAGGAAATAATGCCCCCTTTACAAAGGAGATCAGGATTTTCCTTTGCTTACTGAAGATTATCCCTCGCCTCGCTCCATCCAGACCATGCAAGGATGAGCGTGACGTGGCCAGAAGGGGTGGGAGTGTGATTTTTTTTACATGAAATATCTTTAAAATTATTGCAATGTCATTTATTACACATAGCGCAACTTGTACTGCTTACCATAATAAAAACTCAGCAATCTACTTTATTTTACACATTACTATTCCTTTTAGTGATTGTTAATGTATTTATTTTATTTTTTTTTAGGGGAAGCGATGAGGTTTCAGGCAAGATTGAAGATATTATGAAAGAGATTAGTGTCCTGCAGGAAACCAAAGCCGTACAATGCTACCTGGAAAAGGTACGGTTGTACAATATTACTTGTCTCCTCTATTGATCCTCAGCCAGGGTGCCCTAGCGCTTTCGTGTGATGAGGGCACCCACTTAGAGTGCGCCTTGTTTTTTATAAACACAGATGTGATTGTTGAGTTTCACATTTATCTTTTTGGAAATGTTTATGCATAATGTTTGTTTTTATTAACATTACACTTGTGAAGCCTAATAATAACTATATGTTACTTATTTGTACCTTTCATAACGCCCTTGTCAAATGACACTTAAAATGTTTGGGTGCCCCAAAGAATCTAGATTGAGAATTAGGGGTGCCCTGGACAGAAAAATGTTGAGAACCACTGCTCTGTCTAGTGATCAGCTGGCAACGAAGAGAGATGCAGAGCACAATCAGGATCAGATTTGCATTGAATGGTCACTTAGACAAGGCACCTTAGGAGCACTGAGTCCCACCCATGATCACACTCGTCACATGACCCCACATCGAGCCCCATTCACTGTGGCCTTGCACATAAATGAGTATTAGCCCTGTTGTGCGGTAACCTGCAATCCAAAGGCTCTTGTACTCAGCTGGATTGGATCCACACCTCTCAATATTTCAAATGATCAAAGAGGGTCACTTTTGTTTTAGAGAGGGTGGCTAGTGGGTGGGGCTTTACCAGTAATTTTTAGGCCATTTTATGACATATTAACACCTCTTTGTGTAATCGATTAAATGATTTAAAACAAGAATACATTATTTTATTTACACAAATCCATTTGTAAACACATATACTGAAGTTTATCCAAACATTAATGTGAGATTTATTGCTGTGGAGCAATGTGATACACTTATATACACACCACACAGTCCGATCTCCTAAACACAGGGACACCAGGGTGATACACTTATATACACACCACACAGTCTGATCTCCTAAACACAGGGACACCAGGGTGATACACTTATATACACATCACACAGTCTGATCTCCTAAACATAGGAACACCAGGGTGATACACTTATATACACACCACACAGTCCGATCTCCTAAACACAGGGACACCAGGGTGATACACTTATATACACACCACACAGTCTGATCTCCTAAACACAGGGACACCAGGGTGATACACTTATATACACACACCACACAGTCTGATCTCCTAAACACAGGAACACCAGGGTGATACACTTATATACACACCACACAGTCTGATCTCCTAAACACAGGGACACCAGGGCGATACACTTCTATACATATCACACAGTCTGATCTCCTAAACACAGGGACATCAGGGTGATACACTTCTATACACACCGCACAGTCTGATCTCCTAAACACAGGGACATCATGGTGATACACTTATATACACACCACACAGTCTGATCTCCTAAACACAGGGACATCAGGGTGATACACTTATATACACACAACACAGTCTGATCTCCTAAACACAGGGACACCAGGGTGATACACTTATATACGCACCGCACAGTCTGATCTTCTAAACACAAGGACACCAGGGTGATACACTTATATACACACCACACAGTCTGATCTCCTAAACACAGGAACACCAGGGTGATACACTTATATACGCACCGCACAGTCTGATCTCCTAAAAACAGGGACACCAGGGTGATACACTTATATACACACCACACAGTCTGATCTCCTACACAGAGGGACACCAGGGTGATACACTTATATACACATCACAATCTGATCTGAAAATACAAATTTGTAAGGTGTTGTGATACACTATAAATAAGTGTTCCCAGCACTACACACAGGAGAATGCCACACAATATGCAGGATAATGTTATACCAGAGACAAACTAAAAGATGTGTAAATATAGGGATGTCAAAAACAGACCAACATTATTAATGATAATAGTTCTCACAGTCTCTATATAGTAGCAATCAGAAAGTCAATTCAAATATACTTAGTATTCACAGGTATTGGTTTGGGTAGGGGGTCCCCGGGTTCACAATATAGTCTTTTTTTAATTGGTCAAACCTTCACCAACACCCTGTGCTCTATGGATATTACTCACTTGTGTGAGAGGTTTTCAAAACTGCCTCTCAGATCAGTTCCCCTGGTATTAACCCCAGGATGGTTTTCTTTAGGTGGTATTTTTTGGTGTGTCCCCCTCTGGTCCTCTCTGTCGATCCTTTTCTTTGTATTAGAAATGTGAGGTTATGCTGGGGGTTAGTCACCTCTCACAGTCTCGCCCACTAATAGACTAAAAGATCTCACTATATATGGAGAAGAATTAGGGAATGTTTCATTCCACCTTATAGTAACACTATATGAGCCCAGGTGAGTTGTACTTAACACTTGGTACATATGGACTCCTAATATCTCCTAAAGAGGGACACTTGGAGGTATGGACCCCTAATATCTCCTAAAGAGGAACACCTGGGAGGTATGTATCCCTAATATCGCCTAAAGAGGGACAATTGAGAGGTATGGACACCTAATATCTCCTAAAGAGGAACACTTGGGAGGTACAGATGCCTAATATCTCCTAAAGAGGGACACTTGGGAGGTATGAACCCCTAATATCTCCTAAAGAGGGACACTAGGGAGGTATGGACCCCTAATATCTCCTAAAGAGGAACACATGGGAAGTATGGACCCCTAATATCTCCTAAAGAGGGACACTTGGGAGGTATGGACCCCTAATATCTCCTAAAGAGGGACACTTGGGAGGTATGGACCCCTAATATCTCCTAAAGAGGGACACTTGGGAAGTATGTTCCCCTAATATCTCCTAAAGAGGGACACATGGGAGGTATGGACCCCTAATGTCTCCTAAAGAGGAACACTTGGGAGGTATGGACCCCTAATATCTCCTAAAGGGGGGACTTTTGGGAGGTATGTACCCCTAATATCTCCTAAACAGGGACACTTGGGAGTTATGGGTCCCTAATATGTCCTAAAGAGGGACACTTGGAAGTTATGACACGTAATATATCCTAAAGAGGGACATATGGGAGGTACATACTCCTAATATCTCCTAAAGAGGGATGCTTGGAAGGAAAGTGTAGTGTTCCATACCGTGTCTGTATATTATAACTCACATATCAACTTTGTTCTCTTGTCCCTATTTCAGGCTTTTATATCTTCCCATCACCCCTTTAGAAAACTAATGAAGATCCTGTTTGTGGTTTTCCAAGCGACCTATTCCGGAATTGGGGCAAACCTGCACCTTCTTAGCATGGCCCAGGAGGAAATCAAGTACTATGCAAAGAAAGTCTGGGAGTTCTACAGGTATCACTTTATAGTAAACCATTTACACGTAAGAGACGTACACAACATATTGCACTGCAATGCATTAGATACCTCTCAAAGGGTAGAGTAATAATAACCCTTTATTTTGCCTTTATATATCCAACAAGTGCATGATATGTAAAGACATATTTCCTATATTTTTTTATTTTTTCTTATATTCATGCTTTTATGTCCCAAACATTGAGCTACTGGGATCTTTTTCAGGGATTGTGAATACAGATTATAGGGATACAGTGTAAAACAAGATACAATGTAACATGATCTCATACACAGAACCCAGCGCTGCAAGGATAATGTTACATTGTATCACTATCCTGCTCTGGTGATCGACTGACCAGAAATCTCTCTTGCAACAGAGATCCAGTGAGCTCCCTGCACATTAACCCATTGATGACCATTAGCACCTGTTTGATACAATTGTTTAATCATACACCTGGCTATATCCCTACAAAATCCCGGTCTTTGTGCAAGTGTACCTAGAATTAATGCTGTTTTGAAGGCAAACGGAGGTCACCCCAAATATTGATTTGATTTATAATTTCCGTCTGTTCACTCACTATGCATTTTGTTAATTGATAAAAAAAAAAACTATTAACATGTCTATTTTTGAATGCATTCTTACTTTACGGCATTTTTTTACACCTGCCTAAGACTTTTGCACAGTACTGTCCATCATCATGCACACATGCACTGATACACTCACACTCACACTCACACACCGGAGTCTGCTGTGCAGGAGATGGAAAGGACATTGTCACTGAGCTTCCTGCAGGAGGCAGAAGGACTTGTTTTACACTCATTCTCTTCCCACGGCACACACACACATCCCTGTGACTCGTCCTGTGCCAGTTGGCTCACATCTACAATAAGTGGCATTATAATATTTGACTAACAATAAATCTTTCTTAAGTCAACATTTCCTTGTGTTCTTTTTATTGCTGTTTTACGTACAGAGCCTTACTAGTTATGGCAGCAGAGCAAGGGCATCAAACACTTCTACCTGTGGAAGTCCAGGAAGAGAGGTAACTAATAACCAATGTAGTTATGATTTGTTTATTTCTGATTGTAGCTTCATCCCATCTTATTAGAACACAAGCTTCCCTCCCAGACCGTGCCCCCCACTACTGCCTCCTCTATCCATACTCTTCACTTTCTCCTCCCCATTCACCTTGCCCCCACTACTGCCTCCTCTATCCATACTCTTCACTTTCTCCTCCCCATTCACCTTCCCCCCACTACTGCCTCCTCTATCCATACTCTTCACTTTCTCCTCCCCATTCACCTTCCCCCCACTACTGCCTCCTCTCTCCATGCTCCTCACTTCCACCTCCCCATTCACCTTCCCCCCACTACTGCCTCCTCTCTCCATGCTCCTCACTTCCTCCTCCCCATTCACCTTCCCCCCACTACTGCCTCCTCTCTCCATGCTCCTCACTTCCTCCTCCCCATTCACCTTCCCCCCACTACTGCCTCCTCTCTCCATGCTCCTCACTTCCACCTCCCCATTCATCTTCCCCCCACTACTGCCTCCTCTGTCCATGCTCCTCACTTCCTCCTCCCCATTCACCTTCCCCCCACTACTGCCTCCTCTCTCCATGCTCCTCACTTCCACCTCCCCATTCATCTTCCCCTGCTGCTGCCTCCTCTCTCCATACTCCTCACTTCCTCCTCCCCATTCACCTTCCCCCCACTACTGCCTCCTCTCTCCATGCTCCTCGCTTCCTCTTCCCCATTCACCTTCCCCCCGCTGCTGCCTCCTCTCTCCATGCTCCTCGCTTCCTCTTCCCCATTCACCTTCCCCCCACTGCTGCCTCCTCTCTCCATGCTCCTCACTTCCTCCTCCCCATTCACCTTCCCCCCACTACTGCCTCCTCTCTCCATGCTCCTCGCTTCCTCTTCCCCATTCACCTTCCCCCCGCTGCTGCCTCCTCTCTCCATGCTCCTCGCTTCCTCTTCCCCATTCACCTTCCCCCCACTGCTGCCTCCTCTCTCCATGCTCCTCACTTCCTCCTCCCCATTCACCTTCCCCCCACTGCTGCCTCCTCTCTCCATGCTCCTCACTTCCTCCTCCCCATTCACCTTCCCCCCACTGCTGCCTCCTCTCTCCATGCTCCTCACTTCCTCCTCCCCATTCACCTTCCCCCTGCTTCTGCCTCCTCTCTCCATGCTCCTCGCTTCCTCTTCCCCATTCACCTTCCCCCCACTGCTGCCTCCTCTCTCCATGCTCCTCACTTCCTCCTCCCCATTCACCTTCCCCCCACTGCTGCCTCCTCTCTCCATGCTCCTCACTTCCTCCTCCCCATTCACCTTCCCCCCACTGCTGCCTCCTCTCTCCATGCTCCTCACTTCCTCCTCCCCATTCACCTTCCCCCCTCTACTGCCTCCTCTCTCCATGCTCCTCACTTCCACCTCCCTATTCTCCTCCCCCCACTGCTGCCTCCTCTCTCCATGCTCCTCACTTCCACCTCCCTATTCTCCTCCCCCCACTGCTGCCTCCTCTCTCCATGCTCCTCACTTCCTCCTCCCCATTCACCTTCCCCCCACTGCTGCCTCCTCTCTCCATGCTCCTCACTTCTTCCTCCCCATTCACCTTCCCCCCACTACTGCCTCCTCTCTCCATGCTCCTCACTTCCTCCTCCCCATTCACCTTCCCCCCTCTACTGCCTCCTCTCTCCATGCTCCTCACTTCCACCTCCCTATTCTCCTCCCCCCACTGCTGCCTCCTCTCTCCATGCTCCTCACTTCCTCCTCCCCATTCACCTTCCCCCCACTGCTGCCTCCTCTCTCCATACTCCTCACTTCCTCCTCCCCATTCACCTTCCCCCCACTACTGCCTCCTCTCTCCATGCTCCTCACTTCCACCTCCCTATTCTCCTCCCCCCACTGCTGCCTCCTCTCTCCATGCTCCTCACTTCCTCCTCCCCATTCACCTTCCCCCCACTGCTGCCTCCTCTGTCCATGCTCCTCACTTCCTCCTCCCCATTCACCTTCCCCCCACTACTGCCTCCTCTGTCCATGCTCCTCACTTCCACCTCCCCATTCACCTTCCCCCCACTACTGCCTCCTCTCTCCATGCTCCTCACTTCTATGCCCAAATTCACCAATCCTCCAGCTGTTACCCCCTCTCTCTATACTCCTAACCTCCACCTCCCTGTTCACCAATCCCCCTGCTGCTTTCTACTCTCTCCATGCTCCTCACTTCCTCCTCCCCATTCACCTTCCCCCCACTGCTGCCTCCTCTCTCCATACTCCTCACTTCCTCCTCCCCATTCACCTTCCCCCCACTACTGCCTCCTCTCTCCATACTCCTCACTTCCACCTCCCCATTCACCTTCCCCCCACTACTGCCTCCTCTCTCCATGCTCCTCACTTCCTCCTCCCCATTCACCTTCCCCCCACTGCTGCCTCCTCTGTCCATGCTCCTCACTTCCTCCTCCCCATTCACCTTCCCCCCACTACTGCCTCCTCTCTCCATGCTCCTCACTTCTACGCCCAAATTCACCAATCCTCCAGCTGTTACCCCCTCTCTCTATACTCCTAACCTCCACCTCCCTGTTCACCAATCCACCTGCTGCTTTCTACTCTCTCCATGCTCCTCACTTCCTTCTCCCAATTCACCTTCCCCCCGCTGCTGACTCCTCTCTCCATGCTTCTCAGTTCCTCCTCCCCATTCACCTTCCCCCCACTACTGCCTCCTCTCTCCATGCTCCTCACTTCCTCCTCCCCATTCACCTTCCCCCCACTACTGCCTCCTCTCTCCATGCTCCTCACTTCCTCCTCCCCATTCACCTTCCCCCCTCTACTGCCTCCTCTCTCCATGCTCCTCACTTCCACCTCCCTATTCTCCTCCCCCCACTGCTGCCTCCTCTCTCCATGCTCCTCACTTCCTCCTCCCCATTCACCTTCCCCCCACTGCTGCCTCCTCTCTCCATACTCCTCACTTCCTCCTCCCCGTTCACCTTCCCCCCACTACTGCCTCCTCTCTCCATGCTCCTCACTTCCACCTCCCTATTCTCCTCCCCCCACTGCTGCCTCCTCTCTCCATGCTCCTCACTTCTACGCCCAAATTCACCAATCCTCCAGCTGTTACCCCCTCTCTCTATACTCCTAACCTCCACCTCCCTGTTCACCAATCCCCCTGCTGCTTTCTACTCTCTCCATGCTCCTCACTTCCTTCTCCCAATTCACCTTCACCCTGCTGCTGACTCCTCTCTCCATGCTTCTCAGTTCCTCCTCCCCATTCACCATGCTGCCCCCTTCTGCCTCCTCTTTCTCTATGCTGTACTCTGCCACTTCCATTCTCTCCATCCAGCCCCCGATGCCTTCTGATCTATCTCTCCAAACTCCCTGTTGCAACCTCCGCTCTACTCATGCTTCTTTCTTTTGCCTCCTCTCTTACCATGCTCCCTGCTGCAGCCCTCTCACTCCATACACCCCCCTGCCACCTCCTCTCTCCCCATTCCCTTTGCTGCTGCCTTCTCTCCCCATTCTCCTAGATGCTACCTCTTCCCTCCCCATGCTTCCCTCTACTATCTCCTTTATGTCCATACTGCCCCCTGCCACCTCTTCTCCCCCATGCCCCCCCACCTCCTCTTTTACCATGTTCTCCTTTTCCTCTCTCTCACACACTCCTTCCTCCTGCCTCATCTCTCATGCCTATCACCCCCCACGGGCACCTTCTCTTCCCCTCTGTCCATGACTCTTTCTCAATGCTTTGAACACCTCACAGGTCCTTGAGGTGTTAAGTCACTGAAAACCTTCAGTAGCAGGTGAAACCTCACCGAATAGCTTAATTAGAATAGGAAACATCACTGGTACCACTCACGTACCACAATTACCATACTCATATACAGACTTGAATCAAGGCAACAGGTCCACTTTAATAACTTGAGCTTTAAAGGGTTAGTAATGTTTCAGAACAACAGAAGCTAAGTTTGTTCCTTATAGATTATACTATTGTTCTCCGATGGTGGCACTCTTCATATCACTGTAGCTTCAATTAAATTATGTTATAATTTGTGCCCCTCCTGCCCCTTTTCTATAGCGTAAGCCGCCTGCCCTCAGATCTGAAATCTGCTAATTGGACCGGACAGATCACAATGAGGGACAATCTTCCTTCAGTATAAGGGAAACACCTGCGCTCCATTTACAAGAACAGAAGCTGTCGTTAGTAAAAGGGGCAGAAGGGGGACACTTTATAATATAATTTCATTGAAACTAGAGAGATATGAACAGTGAAATGAACAATCATAGCTTCTGTTGTTATGAAACATTACTAACCCTTTAAGTGGATCACAAATCATCTTTTAGTTTCATTAAGGATATCCGTTTAACCTGCCTATACATTGTAATGGTTTTAGAGATTTCTGGTTTAGTAGTTAGGGACTCTCTAACCTTAGCAGACCTCCCTGACCTATATGGCACAGTCTGCATAATTACTTACTCATCTGTCCTGGAATTGCTTCCTTCCTCATCACTCCTCCTCCTCCTCCTCCTGAGACTGACAGGACCTATCAGCTTCCATGAAAGGGGTGGGATAAATTAGTGGGGACAAGTCATGCACATCCAGTGAAGATGGCTGTTCCCAATGAAGTGAAAAACTGGATAGGTGACAGGTCCTTTTTAACTAAAAGTGCTTTTATTTACTTTTAATTTTATCTTATCTTCTATCATGTTTTATAAGACACTCTTTATAAGACACTTTATTAGCTATCATGTTTTATAAGACACTCCCCCTGGCACTCATTACATATACATGCATTTATTAACCCTTTGAAAACTAGAGATGTCACCAAGACATTCCTTGTGGTAACACGTTTTATATTATTATCTGGAAATTCAGAAGTGTAGAACTTTGAATCGTTTGAGCGCTTAAGCAATGTATTGCCCCCCCCCCCCCCCGCGCACAAAGGGTTAATAATATTATAATTACAAAAACTGTTTTTTAACCCCTTGAATTCCAGAGAGGTCTCCAATATTGGAGACCTCTATAGCATTCACAGGTTAATCCACGTATCCATCTGCACGCAACTAATTTTCTATTTGTCTATGCAGCGATGAAAGGAGCGCCTACACCTTAATTCTACCGCTTATCCTCCCCCGACTCCACCCGGATCTGTTTATGCTTTACATGTTGTATCACCAGCAGGAGGATGCCGCCTACTGGAAGGGAATTGTCCGCCTTGGTCTCCTCACGGACACTAAGCTGTTAGAGTTCTTGGATGTGCAGAAGTGAGTAATGTTGTGTAGGGTTCAATTAATGTTTTATTATAATACTAGTGTAAAAGCCTGTGTATACGGGCCAAGGTCCGGGTGATGTTAACCCTTTGAGTGCCAGAGGGGTACGCAACTCATTGCTTTGCAACGCGTTGCGTACCCCTCTGGCACTCAAAGGGTTAAGAGGCCAGTCCTGTTCTGCGTCCTGCCCCAGACGCAGTCATGCACTGTAGAGTCTGTCCGAAAGCACAGAATGCTCCCAGCACAGAACTCCCAGCATCCCTACACTTCCCAGCATTCTGTACTCCCAGCATTCCATACTCCCAGCACAGAACTCCCAGCATTCTGTGCATTCGGGCAGTCTCTACTGCGCATGACGGCTTCTGACAAATATCCTAGCAAATTATTATATAGGATATATATACTAGTTTTAAAGCCCGTGTACACAGGCCAACACTGGTGGTTCCACGAAGGTGCGCAGAGAGGACTCCGGTCTGAATTTGGAGCGTCCCCCTCCGTATCAGCTGCGGCACGGGCAGTCTCTACTGCGCATGGCGGCTTCTGACAAACATCCTTAGCGAATTATAATATAGGGGAGATATATTCAACAAAGTTAGTGACAAATGCAGGTGTTTATTTTATCAAAGTTTCGGTTGCATTACAGAAGCCTTCGTCAGGATCCTCGGTCCTCGATTGAAGTTTGTTTCAAAGTTCTCCATTCAGAAGTGTTTTTTCAAGCATCTCAGTAGCTGTCTAATGCAAAACCTCACATAAAACGGAAAGAGTGAATTTTAACATTTTGAATTCCAGAGGGGTATCCAACGCATTGTGGAGAACTTTGAAATTGAATTCTAAGTGAACTTAGACATAGACCTCCACTGGAGATCATTTGACATACATTTTTATGGAGAACTTTGATAAAGAACTCCCCTGGAGAACCTTGCCATACATCTCTGTGGAGAACTTTGATATAGACTTCCATTGGAGAATCTTGACACAGAACTCTATTGGAGAACTTTGGCATACCCTACTATTGAATAGATTGACATTACTTTGATTTTAACCTGACTGTAGACTTATTAATTTCGCAGTAATGATGTGTAAGCAAGATTTATGTCAACATCATATGCTAAGGACCAATATTTCTACCCCTCTCATTCAATACATAATACTTAGTGCATATGGTGGAGAGTTCCTTATACACCACAATGAAGTATTTTCATCACATTTCCAAACTGGCCTACATATCGAACCACAGTGCATCTCCTCCAGGAGAATCTCTAGGGCAATCCAATTGCAATATAGTGGACAAATACCCCCCCCCCCCCGATGTATAATGGCCTTTTAATTAATTGAATGCTAGGAGGTCTAGCAATGCATGGAAGACCTGTAGCATTTATGGTGTAAATAGTCCCTTTTAAATCAGTGGGGAGTTTGTGAATGTTTATTTTACCTGTATGGCCCACCTGGCTTACTCCAGAACAGCTTTCTGCCTAGATCTCACTGTACGCTATCACTCGCACTGGATTCTTGGTTTCTAGGCAGTGGTATGTGAAATACTTCATTTTTCTTTTAATTACAGCTCTTATAGAAAATACCCTAGTCACCAGGGGTTCATAAGCTTTTGGGTCATCAGTTGTTGGGGACTACAATTTCCATCTGGGAATGGGCAAAAGTTTTCAAACAAAAAGAGAAAGATGCAAAACACAGCACATTTAATCTTCTCTGTGAATTCCTGCGAAGGGTGTTTTTTTTTCTATTTTGTTTCTGTTGCAGCGTCCAGCCTTGTCCCATGCTCTGGTTCCATAGAAACTCATATACTGACCTTCAGCCTTGCCCTACTGCACTGTAACCATATAATCACACATAGTGACCTCCAGCCTTGTCCTATTTCACTGTAACCATAGAACCACAAATACTGACCCCCAGTCTTGTCCCACTGCACTGTAACCATCGACCACACATACTGACCTCCAGCCTTGTCCCACCGCACTGTAACCATAGAACCCACACATACTGATCCACAGCCTTGTCCCACCGCACTGTAACCATAGAACCACACATAGTGACCTCCAGCCTTGTCCTACTGCACTGTAAACATAGAGCCACAAATACTGACCCCCAGTCTTGTCCCACTGCACTGCAACCATAGAACCACACATACTGACCTCCAGCCTTGTCCCACCGCACTGTAACCATAGAACCACACATACTGACCTCCAGCCTTGTCCCACCGCACTGTAACCATAGAACCACACATAGTGACCTTCAGCCTTGCCCTACTGCACTGTAAACATAGAGCCACAAATACTGACCCCCAGTCTTGTCCCACTGCACTGTAACCATAGAACCACACATACTGATCCCCAGCCTCGTCCCACTGCACTGCAACCATAGAACCACACATACTGACCTCCAGCCTTGTCCCACTGCACTGGTAGCCATTGAACCACATGTACTAACCCCAGGCTTTTTCCACTGCACTGGTAGCCATAGAACCACACATACTGACCTCCCAGCCTTGTAACCCTCCACTGATAGCCATAGAACCACACACATATGACCTTCCAGCCTAGTCCTACTGCATTGGTAGCCATAGAACCACACACATATGACCTTCCAGCCTTGCCCCACTGCACTGGTAGCCATAGAACCGCACATACAGAATCCCCCAGCCTTGTCCCACTGCAATGTAACCATAGAACCACACATACTGACCTCCCAGCCTTGTCCCACTGATAGCCATAGAACCACACATTCTGCCCCCCAGCCTTGTCCCACTGCACTGATAGCCATAAAACCATATTTACTGACCCCCAGACTTTACCCACTACACAGGTAGCCATAGAACCAAATGTACTGACCCCCATCTTTGTCCCATTGTAGCCATAGAACCACACATACTGGCCTACCCAGCTTTCTCCCATTCTACTGGTAAACACAGAACCACACATACTGGCCCACCCAGCTTTCTCCCATTCTACTGGTAACCATAGAACCACACATACTGATTATATCACACACACACACACACACACACACCCGCTTCAGTAATAGGCAAAGCTCCCAAAGGACATTCCCTGGGGTTAGTGAAAAGTAAGACATTTTGAGGTGCCTCTGGGTGTCAGCTTTCTGCCAAGATTCCTCTTGGACAAAATGGGACTTTTCACTCATCCCTATTCCCATCATCTTTAACCGGCATTCACCATCTGTTGGGGCTGGATGGGGATTATGTGATTTGCAGTCCCCAGCAGCTGAAGGTAAAGCAATTGACACCCCTGATATTCATTATTATTATGAATCTGCCTTCAGTTAGGATGAAAATCACAGAAATGTGTTTCATTATCTATTGGTTAAATTCAAAATGCAATAACAAACTAAAATGATGTAAATGCATTCCTAACCATACTAATATTTAGTGTTTCTTCTGCAGAGACAATAAACATTTTCTAATTTCATTATCATTTAGGCAATTGTGGCCACTGAAAGACGTTAAATTAACAGCCAACCAGGTAAGTGAACATATCTAATCAGTAACTTCACTGGACTGATATTTGCTTCATCATTTATATATCTCTCAGAGGCAATAGTGGGGGTAACACTATTCCTGCACCAGAAAAACCTTCTTCCAGTCTATTAAATATAGCATACAGAGCACCCAGTGCTGCATGGATAGTGTTACATTATATCGCTATGCCTGCTTTTTGCAGCTCTCCGGAAACTGAGTCAGGGAGCTCTCTGTCAGAGACATAGAAGTGTAGAAAATTGGTGAAGATTTAAAAAAAATAAATAAATAAATAAATAAATAAACTTGACTTTACATGCACTTACAGAATATGTAAAGTCAAAAAGGAGGTTTACTGAGGTGAAATTGTGATGCCAGTTCCACTTGAAATCAGTGCTGGATGTAACGTTTACTGCCCATGCTTGCCTAAGCCCAATTTATTAAGCTACATGCACCAAATATCCTCCCCTTAACATCGCTTGTTACAATGGTCTGTGAGTGTTTTGTGGTGTTCCTTTATTCAGAGACAAATTATGCTCTATATATTAAATAGGGTAGACAACATTATTGGCAACAATTATGTGTTTCGTGACACTCGGAATAAACTACAAATGAATTGCACAGAATGCGCAATTTCAGAAACATGAACAGCACATTTACCTCATTCACTCAAATCATTTCCTTCATAACAGGTATCACACCTTAAAGGGATAGTAATGTTTCACAAAAACAGAGGGTCCAATTAATCTTCATAGTACTTGGGCCATGGAGAGTGTTATTTCAATACTGTCAGAGTTGCAGTACAAGAGTAATTGAATGATAAAGTATCCGCCTCCCTCCCCTTTTACCTAGAATAAGCCGCCTCCCCTCAGATCTGGAATCTGGTCTCTTGACCGGACAGATCACAGCAAGGGACAATCTTCTTACTGTGATCATAAGGAAAACCCTGCCCCCCCTTTACAGGTTTTTCAGGTTTTTCCTTATGATCACTGAAAATTGTCCCTCTCTGTGATCCATCCAGACAGTCTTGCTGCTCTGAGGTGAGCAGTGTTACACTAGGTAAAAGGGGCCTGAGGGGGATACTTTATCATTCAATTACTATGAAGAGTAATTGGAGCTGCTTTTATTGTGAAACATTACTATCCCTTTAATGTCAGAGTTTCAGCGGTGTCATCCTGCATCTCCTGTCCAAAAACAAACATTAAAAAAAAAAAAAAAATAAAACTCCACCACCTCAGTCCCCACCGTAACCTATACACAGTAACACCCCCCTCCCCAATCCTGCATGGGCATTTACCTGAACCAAAATGAGAGAAGATTGAACAGGCTTTGGCTTTTATATGGCCATCCCTATCCAGGATTAGTTCTCGCACTCCCATTTTTTGGAATTGTGGGTTTACGCATGACATTGAACGTGTCCTGCAGTAACCTCACCTCCCAGCCAATCAGCATCTAGCTGAAGGGGTAAACGATGTGCCTAATGGCAACCCTCCATCTAGCCAATGATTGGCTAGCTGGAGGGGAGGGGTGATGTTACACGCATCTGGGACCCCTCCAGCTAGATGCTGATTGGCTGGGAGGTGAGTTTATTCAGAACACATTCTGTGCTCTGTGCAATCCCAGCCAATGGGATGGTGGGAACTAATATGAACAGGGATGGCCAATCCCTGCTCGTTTTTTTTCTCATTGAGGGGATTTAATTAGTATAGGTGGTGGTGGGGATGTTGGAGGTGGGGTTTTAGGTTTTTTTTTTAATGGTGTTTGGACAAAAGATGCAGGATGACAACGCTGAACCTCCAACATCAAGGTAAGTGTTATGACTGGGGGGACTTAATATTGAGAATATCGGCGAACCAATTACGTTTGGCAACAAAAATATTCACTGAAATTCTGACTAACCGAAAGGAGGTAAATGAAATGTGTTTCTTTCAATTGTTTAATAAAAAATGTTACATAATAATTTGGATTAAATTAGTTTTTTTGCTGTACACAAGTCTATTAGAGAATAACGCCATTTGGATTTACTGGCATATTCATACACTCTCTCCACAGACACTTTGAATTATCAAATGTGTAAATAAAGTTGTTCAAAGACTATCAATCACTTCATATTCTATCTTTATTTCAACAAATGTGCAAATACATCTTTACAGATAGTCATGGTAGATTGTACATTTATTTTAACAAATGTTTAAATATTGTTTTACAGATATTCAAGTCATGGTAGTTTGTATCATTACAGGAGCAATAACAGTTCCCATTTACCATAATATGGGTGGAAAATACTAACGGCTACAAATAATCAAATTGGCATGGATTGGTCCCCAAAATTAATCTTTAATAGTTTCGGATATTATCTCCATGGAAGCGGACATAATACTTGTTGCAGATCTCCAAGACCACAAGACTTTGGCATCCTTTGAAAATGTCACCCTCTACTGGGCATGCAACACAACTGCGCATTAAAAATGTTGTGTTGAAAACAGGGAAATCAGAATATCGCATGCCAGAATATCGTATCCACACAGGTGCAGAGAACCGGTGGCTAACAAACTTTGTAAGTGAGGCAGAGGCAATCCGACACCGGCCGTACACAAGGTTCTCACAAAGATCAGCAGTTTAACCCCTTGAGTGCCCCCCTCACACAAACAAGTGCCGCCTCTCTTGCAACCAATGTGTTAAGAGGGGCAATTGTACACGGAAGGCTGTCATGGATGAGGGCACTGAAGGGGTTAATGCAGCATTAAACTGCTGAGCGGTGCGGGAGCTCTGTGTACTGCCGGTGTCGAATTGCGGCCGTCTCACTTAGAAAGTTTGTTAACCACCAATTCTCTGCACCCGGCTCCCTGTGTGATTATGATATTCTGGTCTGCAATATGAGAATGTCGATATTTTCACACAGGCAGCATTCTGATATTGCTGTTTTCAACACATCTTTAATGTGCCGTTGTGTTGCACTCCCAATAGAGGGCGACATTTTCAAAGCGAACCTAAGACTTAAGAGTCATTCAGTCCTGTAACAAAGAATTATGTCTGCTTTCAAGGACACACTATTCAGTGTTTATTAACCCTTTGAGTGCCACAGAGGCATTGCAATGCGTTGGATACCTCTGTGGCACTCAAAAGATTAAAGATTTTTGGAGGAACAGTCCATGCAGAATGGATTCACAGCAGCCATTAACCCTTTGAGTGTCAGAGGGGTACACAACGCATTGCAAAGCAATCCGTTGCGTACCCCTTTGGCATCTCAAAGGGTTAAGATATCCTTCCCTGATTAAAGTAAGTGGGATTATAATGAGGAAGTGTTACTGTTTTTATTTTAGTAAAATGTGAATACTGTTTTACAGAGATACTCAATTGTGAGGCACAAGTGTTTCCTGTCTGCTATTGAATGCCTGCAGAAGATCATGTAAGTGCGCTCTCACACATGTACAGGTTCATATCTGCCTTCAATTTCTATGTTTACAGGAGGGAAGTACATTTCAAAGGAGTAAAAATGTTAGGACAAGCGGTCAGGTCTAAAACTAGAGAGACAGAGGCTTAGATGCAATGTAAGAGAGTTTTACTTCACTGAGAGGGTAGTAGATAAGTGGAATAGCCTACCAGCAGAAGTGGTAGAGGTTAATACAATGACACAATGTAAGCATGCATGGGATAGGCATAAGGCTGTCCTGAACAAAAGACAAGACCAAGGACCAAATAAGGTTTAAAGGGATAGTAATACTTGCAAATTACTAATCCCTATATTGTAGCTTTGTTATAAAGAAACTTATTGCCCCCAGTGTCATCTCTCAAACCCTTATGGTTTGAGAGATAATAGCGCTCAAAGTCCCCCACCTCCCCCTTCCCTGACTGAACGCTGACTGCAGAGATATCCGGTATTACTTGCATCAGGCGGCTCTGCAGCAGAGCTGAGATCACGTATATAAAAAATAAATCTTTCACTAAAACGGTCTTCTACATGTTCTTGCAAACAAATCAGGCACACGTAGAAGACCGTTTCATTGAAAGAATTATTTTTTATAAACGCGATCTCGGCTCAGCTGCAGAGCCGCCTGATGCACATAAGACTGTCGTACGACAGCTTCCCCTGCAGTCAGCGTTCAGCATTCAGTCAGGGAAGGAGGAGAGAGGGGGGAACTTTGAGCGCTATCATCTCTCAAAACCATAAGGGTTTGAGAGATGACACTGGGGGCAATAAGTTTCTTTTTAACAAAGCTACAATATGGTGATTAGTAATTTGGAAGTATTACTGTCCCTTTAAGGTTTTTATCTGCCGTCAAACTATGTTTTTGTGTCAGTCCCCATCACTGCCCAGAACCTAGCACAAAGCTCTGTCACTGCCCAGTACCCAGTGACCTGTAACCTGGGCAACTTCGGTCAACAGAAATACTACTATTTAGTTAGAAACCTCAGGATAGGAACGCACTCATCATAATAGATAACAACATCCTGGGTGTCAAGGAAAACCTTATGTTCTAGTAGGTAATGGAAAACCAAGTGCTCACTTGTCTTTATAAGATGAATTCACAGATACATTTATTTACATGGTCACCGTAATTTACTGATGTAGTACGGACCCCCACTCAACGTGTTTGCTTCATAACAGAGAATTAAAACTGGTTTAACCACGCTTTTAATTTACAGATCCACTGTGGACCCCAAAGAAAAACTAGAAATCATTTTGAAGACGTACTCTGAAATTGAGAAAACAGTATCCCGCGTGGTCGATAAAGATTACAAGCTTCCCATGGACGATCTGCTGCCATTACTGATTTATGTTGTCTCAAGAGCAGGGTAAAGATTATTTTATATCGTGTCACTTGAGGTTCAATGTAACCTGAATTATCAGGTTACGTATTATTAACATAGCGCTATATTTTAACACTTACAGTTTTGTAGTTCAGTCGCAATTCAAACAGAAAGGATCCTCCTCACACCCCTTTCGCTGCATCACACTGTCTCAATCTGGCCAAGACTGAGAGCGGCGAGGGACAATCTTCATTAAGCAAAAGGAAAATCCTGCCTTCTTTCACCAAGGGGGGGCAGTGTTTTCCTTTAACTTACTGAGTGAAGATTGTCCCTCGCTTCATCCGTCCGGTCCCATGACTAGATCACAGAGCTAAGGGGAGCCAGCCAGAAAGGGAGAAAGGGGGATCCTTTCAGCTTGAATTGTGCTTGAACTACAAAACTGTACGTTTTAAAATATAGTGCTGTGTGTTAGAAACAATATAAAGAAGACTTGGACCTGAACTTTAATTCAAGCATTACTATCCCTTTAACCTCTTACCGCCTGAGGACATACATGTACGTCCCGAGCGGATGTCCCTTGTGGACAGAGGACGCACATGTACATCCCGGAAATCCGGGTCCCCTTGCGGCTGCACGGTGTTCGGGCACTCCGGATTCTTTTCAAAAAAATAAAAATGTTCGGCGGGCATTAAGTGATGGCCGCGTGTGCGCGCGGCCCGTCATTAAGGGGTTAAAGGGAAGCTTTTTCCTGGGAATAAGTTGCTGTTCATTTGTTGAACAGAATTACTTACCTTGGTAGGTGTCTTTCAAAAAGAAGTAATTTCTATCTATATACTATTTTATTTGCATTTGATCTCTCACTAGTAGTACATTGCTAATTGTTTCAAACGTAGAGTTTGATAGATTAGTGTCTCTAGCAAGTTATTCAGGTCTATCGAAGCCCATTGTTTACAGGGAGGAGGTGTGACCTATATATAGACTGCAACAGAGATCACGATACAGAGGAAAATGCAGACATAATGCAAAGTGTATAGAAGTAGATATAACATGCACGTATACAAAGGGCAATTACCTAGCTAAGTCAGACTGTTAAACAAATAGAACCTTATACCTATGGCCAGGGCCGGCGCCACCAATAGGAGAAGGAGGCACCGGCCTAGGGCGCACATTCTCTGGGGGCGCATCGGGGCCCACCCTCCCGCTCACCACTTACTGCCCAAGTGAAAAAAAGTATGTTTCGGTGCCCTCCCTTGGCTGGCTATTTTTTTTTATGTAGCACAGCATACCCCTCTGGCACTCAAAAGGTTAAAACATCAACAGTTTGTGAACTAGCTATAAAAACTCAACTGTGCCTTTTTTTTATCAAAGGATACAGCACCTGGGAGCGGAAATTCACTTTATTCACGACCTGATGGATCCCAGTAACAGAGGAGGGATATATGACTTCCTGCTCACTGCGCTGGAGGTCAGTATTGTACAGAGGAGAAGACATGCAATGCTTTTGTTAGAGTAAAAGTGATACCTTTACTGGCGGAGTAGATTTAGGATGAAAGCTTTCCAGATAACTTAGGCCTCTTCTTCAGGCATGTTTAGAATGAAGGCTGAATGCACAAAACACATGAAAGGATATACACTCAACGCAAATTGTTTTTAATATAAATTCCAGTGGAGGTGAAACTCTCTTTGTAGCTGGGTACAAGTGTACAAGTGATACCTTTATTAGTGGAGGAGTTTTAGAATGCAAGCTTTCATGACAACTTAGGCCTCAAAGGATTAAAATATAGATTTCGATCATAAACTTAAAGGGGATCTATCACCCCTATACAAGTCTGTCTTAAAAGTTTGGTTATATAGCGACTAGGTGCAATACTGTATTAATTTCCTTTTTTAAATTGTTATTTGGCCGAAATTCAACGTGTAAACATTATCCTGTTCCCTACTTCCAGACAGACTGTGGTTACCATCTCTGTACAGCAGTCCGTCACTCTTCCTCTACTCCCCTCCCTTTATCCAGCCTCCTCCAATGACGGAGGATTTGTAAATGTAAGCTGGAGCACTCTCATTGGCTAGAGACTTCTCCAGCTTACATGCAGAAAGCATCTGTCATTGGAGGAGGCTGGATAGTGGGAGGGGAAAAGAGGAAGAGTGACAGACTGAGGTGCAGAGATGGTAACCCCAGTCTGACTGGAAGTAGGGAACAGGATAATGTTTACACGTTGAATTTCGGCCAAATAATTTAAAAAAGGAAATTAATACAGTATTACACCTAGTCACTATATATAACCTAACTTTTGAGATAAAATTGTATAGGGGTGATAGATCCCCTTTAAAATGTTATCTGGCATCTGTTCTATGTGGTACAGGATGAGGAGTGGACACTGTTTGTACAGTTTTTCTGTTTACATATATGATATGTAGTTCTGCGTGCATTTTGTCTATTTTGATTCTGTATCCTGTACTGTCATTTTTTTACTGCCTTTCAATAAAAACTTAAATTAAAAAAAAAAAAAAAAAAAAAAATATATATATATATATATATATATATATATATATATATATATATATCTTTTGTTACAGCATTAAAGGCATTACTAGAACGAGGAATCATCTAAATCAATGTATTTCTTGAGTGATCTGACAATCATAAAAATATGATTAACCCAAAGCAATGCATTGCACACTCCTTTGGTCCTAAAAGCCTTTAACTGTATCTCAATTGAGAAATGCGTCAGACACTCTTCTTTGCTCCAGACATGCTCTGCAATGCCTTGCGTACACCTCTGGCACTCAAGGGGTTAAATGCTGTAATAAAAGATATGTTTCTACTTAGGATTAAAAAAGAGGTAGGATTAGATTTCCAAACCGGGCAGCTATACCCCCTTTTTATACATGACTGTACCCTATTGGCTTCTGCTGCTGCTGAGTGACACTGCACACTGTTATATATGAAAACAGTATTTCATGGCAAAATATAGTAACACTAACACTGGTGTAACATTTCTTTAGGCCCCCTAGCACAAAAAATATTTTCACTGATACATAACTAGAACCTATAGTACCTTAGGGTAGATAAAGCCCCTTTGAATGCTGGGCCCCAAAACAACTGTAGTTACTCCCCTGAACACAAATGCTAAAATACAACACCACCTTTTTAAATGTCCTTGCTTGTTTGGTTATAATTTTAATGGTCTTATACTGACATCTAGTGGCAATCTTGCATGAATGCACCTTAAAAATCTGTAGTGCATTCTTGAAGTGTAAGGCAGCTCATTTATCTCCATTCTATTTGTTAGTCTTTTCACTAAAGTTAACCCCTTAGGGGCCGGATGAGTGTGTAACACATGGCTATGAGCACCACTTTGGTCTTCAAGGGTTTAACTGTAATATTTCTCCAATTTGAAAAAGAGGATCCTCAAAATAAAACAGGAATTAAAGTGATAGTAATGTTTCACAAAAACAGCAGCTCCAATTAATCTTCACAGTATTTGAGCCATAGAGAGTGTTATTTCAATATCGTCAGAGTTGTAGTTCAAGAGTAATTGAATGATAAAGTTTCCTCCCGCCACTTTTACCTAATGTAAGCCCCCACGTAATGTAGGGATAAGACAGGAAGTCAGTACTAGAGGAGGTGTGTAATGCATTGCTGAGCAGTGTCAGTGAGTGGGGGAGGTAATGTAGGGATAAGACAGGAAGTCAGTACTAGGGGAGGTGGGTAATGCATTGCTGAGCAGTGTCAGTGAGTGGGGGAAGTAATGTAGGGATAAGACAGGAAGTCAGTGTTAGGAGAGGTGGGTAATACATTGCTGAGCAGTGTCAGTGAGTGGGGGAGGTAATGTAGGGATAAGACAGGAAGTCAGTACTAGGGGAGGTGGGTAATGCATTGCTGAGCAGTGTCAGTGAGTTGGGGAGGTAATGTAGGGATAAGACAGGAAGTCAGTACTAGGGGAGGTGGGTAATGCATTGCTGAGCAGTGTCAGTGAGTTGGGGAGGTAATGTAGGGATAAGACAGGAAGTCAGTGCTAGGGGAGGTGGGTAATGCATTGCTGAGCAGTGTCAGTGAGTTGGGGAGGTAATGTAGGGATAAGACAGGAAGTCAGTACTAGAGGAGGTGTGTAATGAATTGCTGAGCAGTGTCAGTGAGTGGGGGAGGTAATGTAAGGATAAGACAGGAAGTCAGTGCTAGGGGAGGTGGGTAATGCATTGCTGAGCAGTGTCAGGGAGTGGGGAGGTAATGTAGGGATAAGACAGGAAGTCAGTGCTAGGGGAGGTGGGTAATGCATTACTGAGTAGTGTCAGTGAGTGGGGGAGGTAATGTAGGGATAAGACGGGAAGTCAGTGCTAGGGGAGGTGGGTAATGCATTGCTGAGCAGTGTCAGTGAGTGGGGGAGGTAATGTAGGGATAATACAGGAAGCCAGTGCTAGGGGAGGTGGGCAATGCATTACTGAGCAGTGTCAGTGAGTGGGCAAAGTAATGTAGAATTAAGACATGAATTGTCTGTGAATCTAAATAACCTGAAAACTAATTTTCTAAATAAAATAGTGTATGTCTACATATATGTGATTTGGAAAGCTCTTTCATGATCACAAACATTTTTAGGTGATAGGTCTCTAATTAAATCACTAATAACTATATCTGTGATTTTATTCCCACAGTCATGTTATGAACACATTCAAAAAGAAGAAATCCGACACTATAAATGCTAGCTCCATATTTCTGGGGGAGACTGGAGTGCACCCTGCACTAAGTGAGACCTAACTTACTCGGGAAGTAAAGCTCTGAGGACGTGTATTATTTTATTAAAACATTTCAGGCACTTTACTTAATCAAGAGTTTTTGATCACTTCCTCGTAAGACCAACAAAAACATGATTTCCCCTCCTTCATATTGGCAGCAAATGCTACCTACTAGGAAGCCGCAAGCTGGTGCTTTAATGCTGGTGCTACCTACAGACTGACTGGTAACAGCTCTCACATCTCAGTAAGAAGAAAAGGTGTACAGCGTTCCTCTTCGTCACCATTACAGATGAGTCAACTGATTTCTGATTCATAACAATATAAATTATTGGAGAATACAGGCTGATTCATCCACTGTTTCAGCCAGTAGGACTGCGTGAATGTGATCACATGATCCACACTCAGAATAAATAAACCACTCGTGAATCAGTCTTTGTCATAGAGTCTTATACAACAGAGCAAAAAACTGTCCACTGATTGCTGTGATGAAAATTTACTGCAGGACTGGACTACAAGAAAATGGCTTCAGTGCCCAAGAAGAAAACAATGCTATGTGCAGATATATCATCTATTTTGTACATATATACTAAATCTACAATACAGTGATGTTGACAGTTAAAGGGATAGTAATACTTAAAATGAAAAAAAAATATGTTGTAGGGTTTATCCCCCTGAGTAAAACAAGAGTACTCCCACTGCTGAAAGGTGTTTCATTCAAAAGTTATTAATTTTCAAAGTTGAATTTTTTAGGTGCAATATCACAGTGGCCTGAAATTGTACAGTGGCGCTGTTGCTACATGATCCTATGGACAGCTCTGGTCCCGGGACCATAAATCTCCATAGGATGGTGTAGCAACAGCGCCACTGTACAATTCCAGGCCACTGTGATATTGCACCTAAAAAATTCAACTTTGAAAATTAATAACTTTTGAATGAAACACCTTTCAGCAGTGGGAGTACTCTTGTTTTACTCAGGGGGTTAAACCATACAACATATTTTTTTTTTTTACATTTTAAGTATTACTATCCCTTTAATGAGCATGCATCAGCCTTATGATAGAACAGGCAGAAGCAACTCTTGGCTCTTTCGCTGTTGGGATATACACCTTCCATCATTCCCACCATGATGTCCATGCTGAATTGCTGGAGTCACATCACGATAGGCCAAATAGCGTGAACCTGCTAATGTGTCATTTGTTATGGAGATTTTTAAACAACAATATTTTTCCGAGTTGTGTCTTAAAGCTGTTGCTCACTGTACCCATAGTCTAAGGAATCCATGTATAAAGTGGAACCTGAGGCAAAAAGGTGATTCCTTGTTGAACTTATTTACATATGCCTACCCAGAATCCCTTGCAGTAGTAACAGCACTGCAAATGTGAAATTTCTGTGGGAAAAGCAAGTCTTATGGCTTGACTGGTATGTCATATTTTTGTTTAACATTGTATCTACCACCCACTAAACAACAAGATGAACCAGTACTGTGCTGTAACCCGTTACATTCCTGTGTAGGTTAAATACACAAGAAGCCAAATTGGTGGCTGTTGAAACAAACTATTATAGGATTATTAGTGAGCACCCTATAGTAGGGCGACCACATGTCCCGGATTTAAAATATGTCTTCTATGTCCCGGGAGCCCCCTTCTGGGACAATACAAAGTCCTGGAATGATAACTTCAGAGCACAGAGAACTACCTATTGCCTATTGTGACATGAAGTGATGTCTCTGCTGAGCTACAAGAAAATGGCTTCCAGACAGAGCTCTAAACACTGGTGAGAGAA
>CM074723.1:476679266-476778628 GCA_037306005.1 Rhinophrynus dorsalis | reverse complement strand
CCCAGACTTGCTTTAAAGTAACCATAGAACCACATATGTTTTCCCTGTCTTACCCACATTAACCATAGAGCTCCACACTGTCTTTTCCAGCCCTGTCACTCAGTAACCATGGAACCCCACACTGTCTTCCCCAGCCTTGTCACTCAGTAACCTTAGAACCACATACTGTCTTCCCCAGCCTTGTCAATCACTAACCATAGAACCACACACTGTCTTCCCCAGCCTTGTCACTCAGTAACTATAGAACCACACACTGTCCTCTCCAGCCTTGTTACTCAGGAACCATAGAAACCCACCCTGTCCTCCCCAGCCTTGTCAATCAGTAACCACAGAAACACACCCTGTCCTCCCCAGCCTTGTTACTCAGTAACCATAGAACTGCACACTGTCCTACCCAGCCTTGTTACTCAGTAACCATAGAACTGCACACTGTCCTCCCCAGCCTTGTTACTCAGTAACCATAGAACTGCACACTGTCCTCCCCAGCCTTGTCACTCAGTAACCATAGAACTGCACACTGTTCTCCCCAGCCTTGTCACTCAGTAACTATAGAACCACACACTGTCCTCTCCAGCCTTGTTACTCAGGAACCATAGAAACCCACCCTGTCCTCCCCAGCCTTGTCAATCAGTAACCACAGAAACACACCCTGTCCTCCCCAGCCTTGTTACTCAGTAACCATAGAACTGCACACTGTCCTACCCAGCCTTGTCACTCAGTAACCATAGAACTACACACTGTCCTCCCCAGCCTTGTTACTCAGTAACCATAGAGCTGCACAATGTCCTATCCAGTCTTGTTACTCAGTAACCATAGAACTGCACACTGTCCTACCCAGCCTTGTTACTCAGTAACCATAGAACTGCACACTGTCCTCCCCAGCCTTGTCACTCAGTAACCATAGAACTGCACACTGTTCTCCCCAGCCTTGTCACTCAGTAACTATAGAACCACACACTGTCCTCCCCAGCCTTGTTACTCAGTAACCATAGAACTACACACTGTCCTCCCCAGCCTTGTTACTCAGTAACCATAGAACTACACACTGTCCTCCCCAGCCTTGTCACTCAGTAACCATAGAACTGCACATTGTCCTACCCAGCCTTGTTACTCAGTAACCACAGAACTGCACACTGTCTTCCCCCAGCCTTGTTACTCAGTAACCATAGAACTGCACACTGTCCTATCCAGCCTTGTTACTCAGTAACCATAGAACTGCACACTGTCCTATCCAGCCTTGTTACTCAGTAACCATAGAACTACACACTGTCCTATCCAGCCTTGTTACTCAGTAACCATAGAACTACACACTGTCCTCCCCAGCCTTGTTACTCAGTAAACATAGAACTACACACTGTCCTCCCCAGCCTTGTTACTCAGTAACCATAGAACCACACCCTGTCCTCCCCAGCCTTGTCACTCAGTAACCATAGAACCACACACTGTCCTCTCCAGCCTTGTTTACTCAGTAACCTTAGAACTGCACACTGTCCTCCCCAGCCTTGTTGCTCAGTAACCATAGAACTGCACACTGTCCTACCCAGCCTTGTCACTCAGTAACCATAGAACTGCACACTGTCCTACCCAGCCTTGTTACTCAGTAACCATAGAACTGCACACTGTCTTCCCAGCCTTGTTACTCAGTAACCATAGAACTGCACACTGTCCTCCCCAGCCTTGTCACTCAGTAACCATAGAACTGCACACTGTCCTCCCCAGCCTTGTTACTCAGTAACCATAGAACTGCACACTGTCCTACCCAGCCTTGTTACTCAGTAACCATAGAACTGCACACTGTCCTCCCCAGCCTTGTTACTCAGTAACCATAGAACTGCACACTGTCCTCCCCAGCCTTGTCACTCAGTAACCATAGAACTGCACACTGTTCTCCCCAGCCTTGTCACTCAGTAACTATAGAACCACACACTGTCCTCTCCAGCCTTGTTACTCAGGAACCATAGAAACCCACCCTGTCCTCCCCAGCCTTGTCAATCAGTAACCACAGAAACACACCCTGTCCTCCCCAGCCTTGTTACTCAGTAACCATAGAACTGCACACTGTCCTACCCAGCTTTGTCACTCAGTAACCATAGAACTACACACTGTCCTCCCCAGCCTTGTTACTCAGTAACCATAGAGCTGCACAATGTCCTATCCAGTCTTGTTACTCAGTAACCATAGAACTGCACACTGTCCTACCCAGCCTTGTTACTCAGTAACCATAGAACTACACACTGTCCTCCCCAGCCTTGTTACTCAGTAACCATAGAACTACACACTGTCCTCCCCAGCCTTGTCACTCAGTAACCATAGAACTGCACATTGTCCTACCCAGCCTTGTTACTCAGTAACCACAGAACTGCACACTGTCTTCCCCAGCCTTGTTACTCAGTAACCATAGAACTGCACACTGTCCTATCCAGCCTTGTTACTCAGTAACCATAGAACTACACACTGTCCTCCCCAGCCTTGTTACTCAGTAACCATAGAAGTACACACTGTCCTATCCAGCCTTGTTACTCAGTAACCATAGAACTACACACTGTCCTCCCCAGCCTTGTTACTCAGTAAACATAGAACTACACACTGTCCTCCCCAGCCTTGTTACTCAGTAACCATAGAACCACACCCTGTCCTCCCCAGCCTTCTCACTCAGTAACCATAGAACCACACACTGTCCTCTCCAGCCTTGTTACTCAGTAACCTTAGAACTGCACACTGTCCTCCCCAGCCTTGTTGCTCAGTAACCATAGAACTGCACACTGTCCTACCCAGCCTTGTCACTCAGTAACCATAGAACTGCACACTGTCCTACCCAGCCTTGTTACTCAGTAACCATAGAACTGCACACTGTCTTCCCCAGCCTTGTTACTCAGTAACCATAGAACTGCACACTGTCCTCCCCAGCCTTGTCACTCAGTAACCATAGAACTGCACACTGTCCTCCCAGCCTTGTTACTCAGTAACCATAGAACTGCACACTGTCCTACCCAGCCTTGTTACTCAGTAACCATAGAACTGCACACTGTCCTCCCCAGCCTTGTTACTCAGTAACCATAGAACTGCACACTGTCCTCCCCAGCCTTGTCACTCAGTAACCATAGAACTGCACACTGTTCTCCCCAGCCTTGTCACTCAGTAACTATAGAACCACACACTGTCCTCTCCAGCCTTGTTACTCAGGAACCATAGAAACCCACCCTGTCCTCCCCAGCCTTGTCAATCAGTAACCACAGAAACACACCCTGTCCTCCCAGCCTTGTTACTCAGTAACCATAGAACTGCACACTGTCCTACCCAGCCTTGTCACTCAGTAACCATAGAACTACACACTGTCTTCCCCAGCCTTGTTACTCAGTAACCATAGAGCTGCACAATGTCCTATCCAGTCTTGTTACTCAGTAACCATAGAACTGCACACTGTCCTACCCAGCCTTGTTACTCAGTAACCATAGAACTACACACTGTCCTCCCCAGCCTTGTTACTCAGTAACCATAGAACTACACACTGTCCTCCCCAGCCTTGTTACTCAGTAACCATAGAACTACACACTGTCCTCCCCAGCCTTGTCACTCAGTAACCATAGAACTGCACATTGTCCTACCCAGCCTTGTTACTCAGTAACCACAGAACTGCACACTGTCTTCCCCAGCCTTGTTACTCAGTAACCATAGAACTGCACACTGTCCTATCCAGCCTTGTTACTCAGTAACCATAGAACTACACACTGTCCTCCCCAGCCTTGTTACTCAGTAACCATAGAACTACACACTGTCCTATCCAGCCTTGTTACTCAGTAACCATAGAACTACACACTGTCCTCCCCAGCCTTGTTACTCAGTAAACATAGAACTACACACTGTCCTCCCCAGCCTTGTTACTCAGTAACCATAGAACCACACCCTGTCCTCCCCAGCCTTGTCACTCAGTAACCATAGAACCACACACTGCCCTCTCCAGCCTTGTTACT
The DNA here is from genome assembly GCA_037306005.1 of Rhinophrynus dorsalis. Lineage (NCBI taxonomy): Eukaryota > Metazoa > Chordata > Amphibia > Anura > Rhinophrynidae > Rhinophrynus > Rhinophrynus dorsalis. Next base: position 476,774,657 of record CM074723.1, on the reverse strand, counting down.
CAGTAACCTTAGAACTGCACACTGTCCTCCCCAGCCTTGTTGCTCAGTAACCATAGAACTGCACACTGTCCTACCCAGCCTTGTCACTCAGTAACCATAGAACTGCACACTGTCCTACCCAGCCTTGTTACTCAGTAACCATAGAACTGCACACTGTCTTCCCCAGCCTTGTTACTCAGTAACCATAGAACTGCACACTGTCCTCCCCAGCCTTGTCACTCAGTAACCATAGAACTGCACACTGTCCTCCCCAGCCTTGTTACTCAGTAACCATAGAACTGCACACTGTCCTACCCAGCCTTGTCACTCAGGAACCATAGAACTGCACACTGTCCTCCCCAGCCTTGTCACTCAGTAACCATAGAACTGCACATTGTCCTACCCAGACTTGTCACTCAGTAACCATAGAACTGCACACTGTCCTACCCAGCCTTGTCACTCAGTAACCATAGAACTGCAAACTGTCCTCCCCAGCCTTGTCACTCAGTAACCATAGAACTGCACACTGTCCTCCCCAGCCTTGTCACTCAGTAACCATAGAACTGCACACTGTCCTCCCCAGCCTTGTTACTCAGTAACCATAGAACTGCACACTGTCCTACCCAGCCTTGTCACTCAGGAACCATAGAACTGCACACTGTCCTCCCCAGCCTTGTCACTCAGTAACCATAGAACTGCACATTGTCCTACCCAAACTTGTCACTCAGTAACCATAGAACTGCACACTGTCCTCCCCAGCCTTGTCACTCAGTAACCATAGAACTGCACACTGTCCTCCCCAGACTTGTTACTCAGTAACCATAGAACTGCACACTGTCCTCCCCAGCCTTGTCCCTCAGTAACCATAGAACTGCACACTGTCCTCCCCAGCCTTGTCACTCAGTAACCATAGAACTGCACACTGTCCTCCCCAGCCTTGTCACTCAGTAACCATAGAACTGCACACTGTCCTCCCCAGCCTTGTTACTCAGTAACCATAGAACTGCACACTGTCCTACCCAGCCTTGTCACTCAGGAACCATAGAACTGCACACTGTCCTCCCCAGCCTTGTCACTCAGTAACCATAGAACTGCACATTGTCCTACCCAGACTTGTCACTCAGTAACCATAGAACTGCACACTGTCCTCCCCAGCCTTGTCACTCAGTAACCATAGAACTGCACACTGTCCTCCCCAGCCTTGTCACTCAGTAACCATAGAACTGCACACTGTCCTCCCCAGCCTTGTTACTCAGTAACCATAGAACTGCACACTGTCCTACCCAGCCTTGTCACTCAGGAACCATAGAACTGCACACTGTCCTCCCCAGCCTTGTCACTCAGTAACCATAGAACTGCACACTGTCCTCCCCAGCCTTGTCACTCAGTAACCATAGAACTGCACACTGTCCTCCCCAGCCTTGTCACTCAGTAACCATAGAACTGCACACTGTCCTACCCAGCCTTGTCACTCAGTAACCATTGAACTGCACACTGTCCTACCCAGCCTTGTCACTCAGTAACCATAGAACTGCACTCTGTCCTACCCAGCCTTGTTACTCAGTAACCATAGAACTGCACACTGTCCTACCCAGCCTTGTCACTCAGGAACCATAGAACTACACACTGTCCTACCCAGCCTTGTCACTCAGTAACCATAGAACTGCACACTGTCCTACCCAGCCTTGTCACTCAGGAACCATAGAACTGCACACTGTCCTCCCCAGCCTTGTCACTCAGTAACCATAGAACTGCACACTGTCCTACCCAGCCTTGTTACTCAGTAACCATAGAACTACACACTGTCCTCTCCAGCCTTGTTACTCAGTAACCACAGAACTACACCCTGTCCTCCCCAGCCTTGTTACTCAGTAACCATAGAACTACACACTGTCCTCTCCAGCCTTGTTACTCAGTAACCACAGAACTACACCCTGTCCTCCCCAGCCTTGTTACTCAGTAACCACAGAACTACACCCTGTCCTTCCCAGCCTTGTTACTCAGTAACCATAGAACTGCACACTGTCCTCCCCAGCCTTGTTACTCAGTAACCATTGAACCACACACTGTCCTCCCCAGCCTTGTTACTCAGTAACCATAGAACTGCACACTGTCCTCCCCAGCCTTGTCACTCAGTAACCATAGAACCATAGTCCCCCCAGCCTTGTTACTTAGTAACCATAGACAAACATTGTCCTCCCAGCCTTGTTACTCAGTAACCATAGAACCACACATTGTCCTCCCAGCCTTGCTCTAAAGTAAAGTAAGAAGATTGTCCCTTGTTGTGATCTGTCTGGTCAAGACACCAAATTCCACATCTGAGGTGAGCAGTGTTACACTAGGTAAAAGGGGTGGGATGGGGATACTTTATCATTCAATTACTCTTGAACTAGAACTCTGACATTATTGAAATAACACTCTCCATGGCCCAAATACTGTAAAGATTAATTGGAGCTGCTGTTTTTGTGAAACATTACTATCCCTTTAACAAAGACTCGAAGGTGATATGCACTAAGGAGTGATAAACAGGTGATAAAATGGAGACAACTTCTCCAGTGATATCACTTTCCAATTCCTATGTTATTCTATTGAGCCTATGTACCAAGATCTCCAAAGTTGGAGAAATCTAAGTTCATTGGGTCCATAGAATGACATAGGAACTGGAGAAGTGATATCACTGGAGCAATAATCTCCACTTTATCACCTCTTTATCATGCCTTAGTGCATAACCCTCAAGGTCGAAGTTCTTAGGTATTACAAGGATTTTATAGCCATAGTAAGGTATTAGGCAGTATTAGTTTGCTTTAAGAAAGTCTTCATGCGAATCATGGCTATTCTCTTATAATTTCGCTGATCTAAAGCCTCACAAAATTGTTTAGGAGCTCCATACGACCTCTAAATTAAAGGTTACTCCTTGAGAGATATGTTATCCTTATGGCACTTTCTCACAATCATCTTATATTAGTAGCAGACAGAAAACGTCGGCCAACAATGGCAAACCTCAAGTATATATATAGCATTTTCCATTTCATTCTTTCACATAAGGTTTATTATTTTGGCATGGATTTGGAATAAATGAATACATTAGAATCCTACGGATACATTATATGTGTCTCATCAGTCCCAACAAACCTTTTGTTGCTTACACAGAGATATCCCTTAACACTTTGCATGCCAAACAGATGTGCAATGTATTGTGTTCCTCAAACGATTAAGTGCCAGAGAGGTACCCAATGCATTGCAAAAAAAAAAATGGTCTTGATTATAATGTCAGGTTCTTGTACCTTTCAAACGTGAACAATGGAAGATTGTTCTATGTGAACTAAATTAAGTGCTCAGATGATAGGTATAAAATAAAAATTCAGTTCCGTTGTAGAATAGGATTTATAACTTAAATGGGGTCACTACAACATACTACTGCTTTTTGTCTACCCAGAAACCTTAGATGCAAGAGTTAGAGGGATAGTAATATAATATGTAAAAAAAAAATTATATATATATATATATATATATATATATATATATATAGTTGTGTGAAAAAGTACACCCTCTTTGAATTCTATAGTTTTATATCAGGACATAATAACAATCATCTGTTCCTTAGCAGGTCTAAAAATTAGGTAAATACAACCTCAGATGAACATCAGTACATGACATACTATACCTTGTCATGATTTTTTTAAAGGAATAGTAATACTTTGTTTTATCTTTATTTTATTTTGTAGGCATTAAAAACATGGTTTTGAGAGATATTCACAAGCAAAGTTTCCCCTCCCTCCCCTTTTACCTAGTGTAAGCCATCTCTTCTCAGATGTGGAATGCAGTCCATAGACCACAGAGATAACAGCAGGGGACAATCTTCTTCCTATGAGAACAATGAAGGCCCTGCCCCCTTGACAAGTTTTTCAGGTTTTTCCCTTATCTTAATTGAAGATTGTCCCTCTCTGCAGTCTACCTGGGCACCTCCCTTCTGCTCTGGCTGAGCAGTGTTACATCAGTAAAAGGGGCGGGAGGGGGATACTTTATCATTGAATTACTCTTGTACTACAAGTCTGACAGAATTGAAATAACACTCTCCAAAGTCCAAATACTATGATGATTAAATAGAGCTGCTTTTATTATGAAACATTAATATCCCTTTAACAAAAATAATGCCAAAATTGAGATGCCATGTGTGAAAAAGTAAGTATACCTTATGATTCAATAGCTTGTAAAACCAACTTTAGTACCAATAACTTGAAGTAATCATTTTTTTGTATGACTTTATCAGTCTCTCACATCGTTATGGAGGAATTTTGGCCCACTCTTCTTTACAATGTTGCTTCAGTTCATTGAGGTTTGCGGGTATTTGTTTATGCACAGCTCTCTTAAGGTCCCTCCACAGCATTTAAATCGGGTTGAGGTCTGGAATTTGTCTGGGCCATTGCAAAACCTTGATTCTTTTCTTTTTCAGCCATTCTGTTGTAGATTTGATGGTGTGCTTTTGATCATTGTCCTGTTGCATGACCCAATTTCGGCCAAGCTTTAGCTGTCAGACAGATGGCTTCACATTTGACTCTAGAATATTTTGGTCGACGCAATTAATACAAGGTTCCCAGGTCCTGTGGCTGCAAAACAAGTCCAAATCATCACCCCTCCACCACAGTGTTTGACAGTCGGTATGAGGTGTTTGTGCTGATATGCTATGTTTGGTTTTCGCCAAACATGATACTGTGCATTATAGCCAAACATCTCCACTTTGGTCTTGTCTGTCCAAAGGACATTGTTCCAGAAGTCTTGTGGTTTGTTCAGAAGCAACTTTGCAAATATAAGCCGTGCTGCCATGTTCTTTTTATAGAGAAGGGGCTTTCTCCTGGCAACCCTTCCAAACATACCAAACTTGTTCAGTCTTTTTCTAATTGTACTGTCATGAACGTTAACATTTAACAGCTAACTGAGGCCTGTAGAGTCTGAGATGTAACTCTTGTTGTTTTCCAATTTCTCTGATCATTGCATGGTCTGACCTTGGGGTGAAGTTGCTGGGACGTCCACTCCTGGGAAGATTGGCAACTGTCTTGAATGTTTTCCAGTTTTGAATAATATTTCTCACTGTACAATGATGGACTTCAAATTGTTTGGAAATGGCCTTATAACCCTTCCCAGATTGATGGGCAGCAGCAATAGCTTCTGTAAGATCATTGCTGATGTCTTTCCTCCTTGGCATTGTGTTAACACACACCTGAATACTCCAGACCAGCAAACAGTCAAAAATGTGTCTTTTATAGAGGTGGTCACTCTTGCTGATGATCAATTAATCAAGGGCATTTGATTAACAACACCTGTCTGCTACTTAGCATCTTAATTCCTATGGAAGCAGTAAGGGTGTACTTAGTTTTTCACACATGCCTTCTCCATTTTGGCTTTATTTTGTTAAATAAATCATGACACGGTGTAATATGTCATGTGTTGTTGTTCATTTGAGGTTGTATTTACCTAATTTTCAGACCCGCTAAGGAACAGTTGATTGTTATTATGTCCTGATATGTAAAAATATAGAATTCAAAGAGGGTGTACTTTCTTTTTCACGTGACTCTATATTGTAGAGTTTGCCCCCGTGAGTAAAAGAAGGGTACTCCCACCGCTGAAAGTTTTTTTATTCAAAAGTTATTGCAGCTCAAACTTGAATTTTTTTGTGTGCAGTATCACAGTGGCCTGAAATTGTAGAGTGGTGCTGTTACTACACCATCCTATAGACAGATCTGGTCAGTTGACCAGAAATCTCCATAGGATGGTGTAGGAACAGCACCACTGTACAATTTCAGGCCACTGTGATAGCGCACCTAAAAATTTCAAGTTTGAGCTGTGACAACTTTTGAATAAAGCATCTTTCAGCAGTTGGGGTATCCTTGTTTTACTCTGCTGGATAAACCCCACAACATATTATTTTTTACACCTTAAGTATTACTATCCCTTTAAAGGGATAGTAATGTTTCATAATAAAAGCAGCTCTAATTAATCGTCATAGTATCTGGACTTTGGAGAGTGTTATTTCAATTCTGTCAGAGTTGTAGTTCAAGAGTAATTCAATAATAAAGTATCCCCCTCCCGCCCCTTTTGCTGATGTAACACTGTTCAGCCAGATCAGAAGGGAGGTGCCCAGGTAGACTGCAGAGAGGGACAATCTTCAATTAAGAACCTGAAAAGCTTGTCAAGGGGGGCAGGGCTTTCATTGTTCTAATAGAAAGAAAATTGTCCCCTTCTGTTATCTGTCTGGTCTTACAACCAGATTCCACATCTGAGAAGAGATGGCTTACACTAGGTAAAAGGGGCGGGAGGGGAAACTTTGCTTGTGAATATCTCTCAAACCATAAAGGTTTGAGAGATAAGACTTACATCGTCCTTCATGTTTTTTTAATACATTTTTAATAAAATAAAGAAAAAACGAAGTATTACTATCCCTTTAAGTGTTCACATGCTAATAAACAAGCATAACCCTTTAAGTGCCCTTTAACACCTCCTAATAATAACATCCCCATGTTCCTTACCATGATCAGCAAATCCTAATGGCCCCCTATAAATGTCGCCTTTGGTTCTTCGGTAAAGAAGCAACCTCTTCAATAATTTCGGGATGTTGTGTCCATGGAGGGGGACATGGCAGTTGCTGGCAGAACTGCAAGACGTACAACTCTGCTCACGGCATCCACAGACATTTTTCAATGGGATAATATGACACCCAGGCCAGCCTGGCCAGCCCATATTTTTGTCTGGGGGGGCCAAGTGTAGGGGACACCCATGCTTTTAAGGACCAGAGTGGTAGGCAATCCTTTACTTGGCAACACAATGACGTAATGACATAAGACATGCCAGGACCATCACATCAGTCCGGACAGTAAGGACAAATGATTGCCCGTGCACATTATGGAATTCCACGATCACAGCACAAATGCACACCAATCTGTAATCCCAGAATTCATTGCAGCAAAAAAAAAAAGTGTTGAACATTCTGTGCCCTGTGCAATCCCACTCTCCAGCCAATGGGAGCATGCAAAAGGATTTGAAGAGGGATTGGCTGTATACAAAAACAATCCCTGTTGACTTTCTTCTAATAGCTGCTCGGGCAAAGGCCTGAGCAGGACTAAAGGGTTTTTTTTTAGTGGCGGTAAAGTCAGTGGAGCCAGGTTGATAGAGTTTTTTTTTTTTTTTACTTTCTTATTCAAGGGTGGTGGGGGGGTTGATCTCCGATATCATCGTAAGTGCCTCACATGGAACACAAATGGAAAGGGGGAATGGGGCCTAATGATAGTTCTGGTTGTACTTGGCAGAGACTTTGTTGCTAGTGTTGGTAGATTTTTGGAGGGATGGGGGGGTATTGTGATTTTTGGATCCATTTGGGGGATGGGTGGAGGGTGATTGTGTCTCATGCTATTTAGCCTCAGTTGGGGGAACAGAAAGCTGTGACAAGCATTAAGTCACAAGTTGGATTCGTGCAGCCTATGGTCATTACTGAGCGTGCCAAACATAATCAAGGTCATTAACACGGCAGCAGTGGCTTCAGCTGTCAGTCACATGCTAAGAACAGGAAGCCAGTACATGTGCTCCACCTGGGATTGCAGTTCTGTGGCTGTGTTTTTTGGGGCTCTGTCTGCCAATCTTGTTTTGGGTGCACATTGCATGAGGGAGGCGTGTGAGGCAGTAGCAGGCGACCAGGGAGGACCTGTGCAAAGAAGGCTTTTAAGAAGGCAGCTATATCTTTTTTGTGGTACAGATTTAAGCATATTTCAAAGCCAGAGGTTGTTCCGATGCCCATGGTTGTCTAAATCGTCCATGCGATATTGTAATGCTGAAATCTCATCTTGCTGTGCTTTAATGTGTTGTTCCATGGCAGCACAGGCATTTTAAAGCTCAATGTTAGCCTCCTCGATCGAGTCAATGAGTGTGGATAGCACATGCGTATCCTGATGGAGATCCTTGATGGCCGCATTAAAGGAGGATTTTATATCTTCTGCCAAAGATTGAAGATCCTCTTTGGTTGTAAGTGTCTCCATTACAGCCGGAGAGATAGTCTGTTGTACAGCCATTGTCAGAGGTTGTCTGAGTTATGAGCTGGAGCTAGTGTGTTCCTCACTGACAGGAGAGGGTAATGTATCTTGACGGGAAATCCTGTGTAAAAATGGAGAAAAAGTACCATTCCGCTGGTCCACCTCGGTCCAGGGTGTCGAGTTCCGCTTCCTATGATGAGGCATGAAAAGTTAAGGGTGAAATCTCTTTGTCTCAGTTAAAGGGAGCAAATAAAAGTGTTTTTATTTGGGCATTCCGCTGAAATATTACAGACTAGTTGAAGAGCCCGTTACACGGGCCACAGTGCCACTGCCAGCCGGTCGCAGGGCAGTCATGCACAGTAGAGACTGCCACGCCACGGCTGATACAGAGCTGGAGCTGCGGCACGGGCAGTTTCCACTGCGCATGACTGCAGCAGGCACAGCAGTCTCTACTGCGCATGATTGTGGCGTTACACACGTTTTAGCGAATTATTATATAGGATGGGCCTAGGAGCTCTCCAAATACATGTCCATCACCAATGGCTGCCGGGAACCCTCAATATTTTTTTTAACATAGAGCTAACAGACCACTTATTTGCAGGTGTGTTTAATAAAATTATGCCTGCAAATTGCTTAATTTTATTAATTTATTAAGTGCCAGCTGTGATTTTGTTAATCAGCTAAAAAAAATGATCACATCTTAAAAAAATTTACAGTGTCTAAAATTTGCATAGCAGTATGCGCAGCTTTAGATGCCTTGAAATATTTTATTAGTATTTCTAACTATTTTTTACAGCAGTTAGAAGCTGTATAAACAGAAATGCAAAATTTTATTAGCATTGCTAAATTTGTTTACAAATGTAAAATGTTATCATCAGTATTAACTTTTCTCACTTTTTTTCATTACATTACTATTTTTTATTTACAATGCACATTTTTCTAGGGACATAGTGAATTTCCCATAAGTAATGCACAAATTTCATTATAAAAAAGTACTATTTTAGGTGCAAAGTGAATTTCTATCACTATTAAATACGATAAAAGATATGCAACATTGCTATTTATTTTGCTTATAAAGCTCAGTTTATAAAACACACTACCATTCAAAAGTTTGGGGTCACTTAGAAATGTCCTTGTTTTTGAAAGAAAAGCAAATCTTGTCTATTAAAATGACATCAAATGGATCAGATATACAGTGTAGACATTGTTAATGTTGTAAATTGCTATTGTAGCTTGAAACAGATGATTTGTTATGGAATATGGATTCTTCGATGAAAGCAAAGTTTGAAGGACACAATTATTATTTAAATAAAAAAATCATTATTTCTAAACTTGCCAATGTCTTGACTGTATTTCCTATTCATTTTGCAACTTATTTGATGTATGTTTTCATGGAAAACAAGGTAATTTCTAAAGTGACCCCAAACTTTTGAACCATAGTGTATACTGCATGGTTTTCTATGGAAATGCAGAATGAATCCTGGAGATATACTAACCTCCTTGTGAGATGAGATTCAGGGGTAGATATAAAGGCAGGTGTTAGTCCAAAAAACACCAACACCAATCATCATAGAATTTGGACTTTGGAGTGTTATATCAATGCTGTCAGACTTGTAGTTCAGGAGTAATTCAATGACAAAGTATCCCCCTCCCGTCCCTTTTACTGATGTAACACTGTTCAGCCAGATCAGAAGGGAGGTGCCCAAGTAGACTGCAGAGAGGGACAATCTTCAATTAAGATAAGGGGAAAACCTGAAAAACTTGTCGGGGGGGGGGGTGAGCAGGGCTTTCATTGTTCTCATAGGAAGAAGATTGTCCCCTTGCTGTTATCTGTCTAGTCTATGGACTGGATTCCACATCTGAGAAGAGATGGCTTACACTAGGTAAAAGGGGCAGGAGGGGCAACTTTGCTTCTGAATATCTCTCAACCCATAAAGGTTTGAGAGATAAGACTTATATTGTTCTTCATGTTTTTTTAATGCCTACAAAATAAAATAAAGATAAAATGAAGTATTACTGTCCCTTTAAAGAGCCATGTAATGACTGCTAACGGCAGTTCATAAAATAATACAGCCGCTGCACTAACTTGTGTTTTGGGCCATTAAAAAAAAAACACTCCAATTTGCCATTTAAAGGACTGAGTTAGCTGCAAAACATCCGATAAGGGACTCACTTACCGCACAAATATTAAGACCCAGTTTTGTTAGCCGTAAAGTCCCTCATCGGATCTTTTGCCAGCTAGCGCAGCTGTAAACTGGATAAAACCCAATGTCCACAGTCGATGTATTGATGTGGGGCCCTAAGTCCCACATCAATACATCCAAAGTGCCTAAAACGTGTCCAAAGTTAGTTGGATTAACCCTATGAGTGCCAGTGGGGTATAATTACCCTGCCGGCATTCATAGGGTTAACCCGACTAAGTAAAGCAACCTCGCATTAACACTTACCATTATTCCTGATGTCCAGCAGAGTCCACAGCTTGCTGGTCCTTCTCTTCTGTCTTCTCATCCTTCTGTCTTCTTTTTTTCCATCTTCCGCCTTCTATTTAGTCTTCTGTCTTCTCTCTGTAAAATAAAAGCATGAACAAAGACATTCCTGAACCCTTTGAGTGGCAGAGGGGTATGCAACACATTGCAAAGCAATGAGTTGCATACCTTACTGGCACTCAAAGCATTCAATAGTAGTGCACCATAAATATACCCATAAGATATGCCTCCATGTAATGTCCCAAAGAATAAACATGGCAATAAATAAAATGATCCACATAGACATAAATAAATGCCACCCATTAATGCCCAGTACGATGACTTAGCTTTTAATTCTGTGTCTCCTCCACCTGGAGTGGCCGCGAGGGTGGAGGCAGCGGAGACACAAATGGCCCATGATGCTCCCCTTCAGCTGTGTACGGGCCAATGCTCGTAACACACTGAGGGCATTTGAAGTGAGCCTGCCTTTATATAATGGCAGGCTAACTTCCATTGCCCTCACAGCCATTGGCTAGGATGTTCTTCACATCCCAACCAATCATTTTCAAGAACAGTTGCTCAAATCTGATTGGCTGGGATGTGAAGAACATCCCAGCCAATGGCTGTGAGGGCAATGGAAGTCAGCCTGCCCATATATAAAGGCAGGCTCACTTCAAATGCCTTCAGTGTGTTACGGGCATCGATGGACATTTGTGTCTCCGCTGCCACTGCCCTCGCTGCTGCTCCAAGCGATGGAGACACGGAATTAAAAGCTAAGTCATCATACTGGGCATTAATGGATGGCATTTATTTATGTCTATGTGGATCATTTTATTTATTGGTATGTTTATTCTTTGGGTCATTGCATGGAGGCATTTCTTATGGGTATATTTATGGCCCACTACTATTGAACCCTTTGAGTGCCAGTGAGGTACACAACGCATTGCTTTGCAATGCGTTGCATACCCCTCTGGCACTCAAAGGGTTCAGGAACGTCTTTGTTCATGCTTGGTGTTAATTGATTTCTTTTATTTTACAGAGAGAAGACAGAAGACTGAAGCGAAGACAGAAGGACAGTGGATGACAGGTAAGTGTAACAGGGATCAGTTAACGATCGGTGCTTGGCAGTATGTCAAGCACCGATAGTTAATTGTTTTTTTACTGTTCAGTTTCCAATATCTCTGCTTTCAGCGGTGTTTTGGGACCCAAACGCACAAAACTAACGTTCAGCCACAAGACTGTTTTTGTGGCTTAACGTCCTTTGGAGTTCTAGCAGATAGGGCCTTTAAAGGGATAGTAATACTTCGTTTTATCTTTATTTTATTTTGTAGACATTAAAAAAACATGAAGAACGATATAAGTCTTATCTCTCAAACCTTTATGGTTTGAGAGATATTCACAAGCAAAGTTTCCCCTCCCGCCCCTTTTACCTAGTGTAACCCATCTCTTCTCAGATGTGGAATGCAGTCCATAGACCAGACAGATAACAGAAGGGGACAATCTTCTTCCTATGAGAACAATGAAAGCCCTGCCCCCCTTGACAAGTTTTTCAGGTTTTTCCCTTATCTTAATTGAAGATTGTCCCTCTCTGCAGTCTACCTGGGCACCTCCTTTCTGCTCTGGCTGAGCAGTGTTACATCAGTAAAAGGGGCGGGAGGGGATACTTTGTCATTGAATTACTCTTGTACTACAACTCTGACAGTACTGAAATAACACTCTCCATGGCCCAAATACTATGAAGATTAATTAGAGCTGCTTTTATTATGAAACATTACTATCACTTTAAATACCAGCTATGTTAACTCTTACCTTTCAATCTATCCCTCAGGATCTACTGTAAATCAAAGATTTGTTTTTCACTTTATTACTTCTCTGAATACCAAATGCTAAATAATTCTGTCTGAGGACAAACGTACTGCTTGCTGTATTATTAGAAATGCCGCCAGTCTCTGTTTAGATTCATTTAAAGCCCAGTTTTTAGTAATATTGGCTCAGTGCAAAATTGAATTAGTACAATATGCCAGACTGTGCCAACACAAAATACAGGTTCGTTTTTCAGAAAATATTTAATTTCTTAACGACCACATGAAGTACTTTGGCCACCACTTGGTTTTGCCATAAGGACTGGTGACGGCCGTAGCAAGTCACGTACATTTTACTTACACTGCTCCTTTGAGAGTGCTGTAATAAAAAAAAATGGGGTCTGAAATTGACCTCTCCAAGACTGGGGCGGTCTATCTCAGACTCCAATGCGGCGTGCTGGTACACGCAACAGGTCACGTGTATTGGCTCTTCGGAAATGATCAAAGTGGTCTTTAAGGGAAGGTAACTTCCCAGGACCTTTAAAAAAAAAAAGTCTGCGTAGCACAACATACAGGGAAATTTTACTTCCCTTTAAAATTCACTAAACTTATGTTAGGCTAAAGGTTCCACTTTAAGACAGAGCACACAAATATTTTAACCCTTTGAGTGCTAGTGAGGTATCCAACGCATTGCAATATAAATAATATTAAAATATTAAATATAAAGGGTGATCTACTAAGCAATAATGGATTAATTCAGGAACAATCCAACGCCATCACGAAGGACAAAATAAAATGCGTCTTTTAACCTCTTTCAGTACGCAAAAGCTCCTCAAAATTTTTTTCCCCAATCTATTGGCGACTTTTTGAACATTGAAGCGGTTAATAACCAATAGTAATAAATAAGTGTTTTTATTTTGACCCCTGTGGTTCAAGTGGTTTGCCCCAGAATGACTCGCGCTTCTCCTTGTACATCAGACGTATTGACAGTGATGGCTCGCAGCCAGGGAAATACAGCTTTAAGGAATGTGGATTCTAAAACCTTTTCCTCCTGTTTCTATTATTGTACCTCTCTCGTTATGAGAATCTTTGGGGACAGCCATAAATTTGTTATATATTATCACCCGTACTGGAGGCTGAATGCAATATTCCCTGAGTGAGACTTTACTGAGAGGAAATTCATGCCTTAAACACCTAGCAGCCCAAATTTGTAACAAGTCATCACATTTTTCCACTTTCTCTGCTTTCTCTTAAAGCCCCAAAGTCGTGGTTTCCCTGGAGGAATTATTCAGCTTATTGCAAGACGCACTGGATATAAATAGAATTATTTCTTAAAGGAGAAGTAACACCTCCAAATAATAATAACTTCCCACTTAAATTGCTAGGACCAGAACATCCATATGACCCTATTCAACTTGTCCTTGTGTCTTAGTTCAAGAGATAACATGTTCAGTAACATGTTGTGGGTGTCACGTTCATGGAGGCAGACATGGAAGTTGCTATCAGGACAACATGAATTCAAATTCTGCTTACTGAGCATGGGAATCTTAACCACTTAAGGGCTAGAGTGGTGCGTTCATATTGCCTGAAACACAAAACAAAAAGAGTAGGTTCACACCCCCTCAGTGTCATAGTGAATAGGTTCATTTTCCTGTCACTGATCATATAAACAAGGCTGGTGAACTAATGAGATGAGATGTGTTACATGGAAGATGCATTTGTGATATGTTCTGCAGGAGATGCATAAGAATATGGATATATATGTTCGACAGCAGGTGCATAAGAACATACATATGTGATATGTTTCAAGGGAGAAACATAAGTACATGGATATATGATATATTCCACAGGAGATGCGTAAATAAAAAGCATATGTGATATGTTACACAGGAGATACATAAGAACATACATATGTGTGATATGTTCCACAGGAGATGCATAAGAACATACAAATGTGGTATGTTACACAGGAGATACATAAGAACAGACATATGTGGTATGTTACGCAGGAGATACATAAGAACATACATGTGGCATGTCCCACAGGAGACGCATAAGAACATACATATGTGTGATATGTTCCACAGGAGAACCATAAAAACATACACATGTGATGTGTTCAACAGGAGACACATAAGAAGACACATATGTGATATGTTCCACAGCAGATGCATAAGAACATACATATGTGATATGTCCCTCAGGAGACACATAAGAACATACATATGTGATAGTTCCACAGGAGATGCATAAGAAGGCACAAATGTGATATGTTCCACAGCAGATGCATAAGAACATGCATATGTGATATGACCCAAATGAGACACATAAGAACATACATATGTGATTTGTTACACAGGAGATACATAAGAACATACATACGTGATTTGTTACACAGAAAATACATAAGAACATACATATGTGATTTGTTACACAGGAAACACATAAGAACATACATACGTGATATGTTACACGGTCACAGTGAGGAAGAGAGGGGCAGAGAACAGTGACAAATATAATGTATCATATACATGATCACAGTGAGGAGGAGAGAGGCAGAGAACAGTAACAAATATAATGTATCATATACATGATCACAGTGAGGAGGAGAGAGGCAGAAAACAGTGACAGATATAATGTATACTATACACTATCACAGTGAGGAGGAGAGAGGCAGAGAACAGTGAGAGATATAATGTATACTATACAGTATCACAGTGAGGAAGAGAGGGGCAGAGAACAGTGACAGATATAATGGATAGTGTTGAGCGAGCATGCTCGGCCGATGCTCGGATCGGCTCGAGCATCGCTCTGCTCGGCACATGGCGGTACTCGTACGAGTACCGCATGTGCTCGCCCGCCATGTTCGTGTCTCCTCCCCGCACGTTTTGCGCCTGCTGCGCAGCCAATAAACGTGCAGGGAGGCTCTGACATCGGTGTAATGCCAGCAGCCATGTTGGCTGCTGGCATTACACTGATTGGCTGGCCAGAACCCGTGGTCAGGTGCTGTATAGCACCTGACCATCGAGTTCGGCTCAGTCTGAGCCAGGGAGAGCTGAGGATAGGAAGGGAAAGGCAGTGTAGGGAGGAAAAAAACAAAAATTGTTAAAAAAAAAGAACCAAAAGTCCTTTTTAGGACTACTGTGTGTGGGGGCAGCAGGTTATTTGGTGTGGGGGGAAAAAAACAAAAAAAAAAAAAAAAAATATATATATTCTGTGTAGTGTGCAAAGTTGCAGATTAGAGCACATTCTGTTTAGTGTGCACAGTTGCAGATTAGAGCACATTCTGTTTAGTGTGCAAAGTTGCAGATTAGAGCACATTCTGTTTAGTGTGCAAAGTTGCAGATTAGAGCACATTCTGTTTAGTGTGCAAAGTTGCAGATTAGAGCACATTCTGTTAAGTCTTCAAACTAAAATATCAAAGTCACGTATTCCATTCAGTGTGCGTCGCCGCAGTTTAGCAGCACATTCTGAGTACTGTGCAGAGTTGCAGAATAGGAAGAAATACTGTTAAGTCTTCAAACTAAAATATCAAAGTCACATATTCCATTCAGTGTGCTTCGCCGCAGTTTAGCAGCACATTCTGTGTACTGTGCAGAGTTGCAGAATAGGAAGAAATACTGTTAAGTCTTCAAACTAAAATATCAAAGTCACATATTCCATTCAGTGTGCTTCGCCGCAGTGTAGCAGCACATTCTGTGTACTGTGCAGAGTTGCAGAATAGGAAGAAATACTGTTAAGTCTTCAAACTAAAATATCAAAGTCACATATTCCATTCAGTGTGCTTCGCCGCAGTTTAGCAGCACATTCTGTGTACTGTGCAGAGTTGCAGAATAGGAAGAAATACTGTTAAGTCTTCAAACTAAAATATCAAAGTCACATATTCCATTCAGTGTGCTTCGCCGCAGTTTAGCAGCACATTCTGTGTACTGTGCAGAGTTGCAGAATAGGAAGAAATACTGTTAAGTCTTCAAACTAAAATATCAAAGTCACATATTCCATTCAGTGTGCTTCGCCGCAGTGTAGCAGCACATTCTGTGTACTGTGCACAGTTGCAGAATAGGAAGAAATACTGTTAAGTCTTCAAACTCAAATATCAAAGTCACATATTCCATTCAGTGTGCTTCGCCGCAGTGTAGCAGCACATTCTGTGTACTGTGCAGAGTTGCAGAATAGGAAGAAATACTGTTAAGTCTTCAAACTAAAATATCAAAGTCACATATTCCATTCAGTGTGCTTCGCCGCAGTGTAGCAGCACATTCTGTGTACTGTGCACAGTTGCAGAATAGGAAGAAATACTGTTAAGTCTTCAAACTAAAATATCAAAGTCACATATTCCATTCAGTGTGTTTCAACGCTGTTTAACAGCCTATTCTGTGTACTCTGTACAGTTCCAGAATTATAAGAAATACTGTTAAGTTTTCAAACTCAAATATTAAAGTCACTTATTCCATTCAGTGTGTTTCAACGCCGTTTAACAGCCTATTCTGTGTACTCTGTACAGTTGCAGAATAATAAGAAATACTGTTAAGTTTTCAAACTCAAATATTAAAGTCACATATTCCATTCAGTGTCTTTCACCGCCGTTTAACAGCCTATTCTGTGTACTCTGCAGAGTTGCAGAATAGTAAGAAATACTGTTAAGTTTTCAAACTCAAATATTAAAGTCACATATTCCATTCAGTGTCTTTCACCGCCGTTTAACAGCCTATTCTGTGTACTCTGTACAGTTCCAGAATTATAAGAAATACTGTTAAGTTTTCAAACTCAAATATTAAAGTCACATATTCCATTCAGTGTCTTTCACCGCCGTTTAACAGCCTATTCTGTGTACTCTGCAGAGTTGCAGAATAGTAAGAAATACTGTTAAGTTTTCAAACTCAAATATTAAAGTCACATATTCCATTCAGTGTCTTTCACCGCCGTTTAACAGCCTATTCTGTGTACTCTGTACAGTTCCAGAATTATAAGAAATACTGTTAAGTTTTCAAACTCAAATATTAAAGTCACATATTCCATTCAGTGTCTTTCACCGCCGTTTAACAGCCTATTCTGTGTACTCTGCAGAGTTGCAGAATAGTAAGAAATACTGTTAAGTTTTCAAACTCAAATATTAAAGTCACATATTTCATTCAGTGTGTTTCACCGCCGTTTAGCAGCCTATTCTGTGTACTCTGCACAGTTGCAGACTAGGAAGAAATACTGTTAAGTTTTCAAACTCAAATATTAAAGTCACTTATTCCATTCAGTGTGTGTCACCGCAGTTTAGCAGCCTATTCTGTGTACTCTGCAGAGTTGCAGAATAGGAAGAAATACTGTTAAGTTTTCAAACTCAAATATTAAAGTCACTTATTCCATTCAGTGTGTGTCACCGCAGTTTAGCAGCCTATTCTGTGTACTCTGCAGAGTTGCAGAATAGGAAGAAATACTGTTAAGTTTTCAAACTCATATATATTAAAGTCATATATATCGTGTAAGATGAAGAAGGCGGGTAAAAAGGGACGGGGAAGTGGACGTGATCCTGAAAGTTCAGGGCGCGGGTCAGGACGCGGAGAAACTGTGCCTGGTGCCAGAGCACAAGAAAGAAAGACATCCACCATACCTAGCTTCATGTCTGATTTCACAGGGCGTCGCAGGACATCACTCTCGAGGTCCGACCAGTGCGAACAGGTGGTCGGTTGGATGACAGCTGATACTGCTTCCAGTCGGTTAAGCACCACCCTGTCTTCCACCAAGTCCACTCTCAGTAGCCAAGAGTCTGGTCAACATAATCCTCACTCTGATCATCCTTCCTCCCACCATACACGGTCTGGTCAAAGAAGTGATCCCACACTGGGATATAGTGATGAGCTCGTCTCATCACCAATCCTTCATTTGACCCTCTCTCCAAGCACGCTTGCAGAGGAACATGACATCTTGTGCCCTGATTCACAACCTCTAGAGGCTACCCAATCACAAGAAGATGACAGATGTGAACGGCATTTAAGGTCAAAGGAAGTAGTGGATGATGATGATGATGATGAGACACAGTTGCCATTAAATCAACCACTATTTCCGTCTCAAGACCTTGTTGAGGAGAATGTTATACAGTTGTCAATGACTGAGTATGTGGTGGGATCAAGACTTGAGGAGGATGATCAGAGTGAGGAAGTGGAGGAGGACTTGGTGGACGATGAGGTGACTGACCCCATCTGGGAAGGTGTAGAGCCGAGCGATGACAGCAGTCCTGAGGGTGAGCCATCTGCAGCACCGCAACAGGCTGGAAGAGGCAGTGGTGTGGCTACAGAAAGAAGGCGGACCGCACCAAACCGGCCCGCAAATGTTCCACGGAGCACCCCCTTGCGTAAATCTACCTTGCCAAGGGGTAGGTGTTCCGCGGTATGGCGTTTTTTTAAGGAAAGTGCGGACGACAAAAGATTTGTAGTTTGCAACCTGTGCCACACCAGAATGAGCCGAGGCATGAACACTAGAAACCTCACCACCACCAGCATGATCCGACACATGGCATCCAAGCACCGTAGTAAGTGGGAGGAACGCCTGGATCGCCCATCTGTGTCTGCAGGCCACACCACTGCCTCCTCTTCCCCTGTTTTCGGTGCCGGCCAATCGCCTGTCGAAGGCGCAGGCCCGCATACCTCCCGCCCTGCACCTGTAGCATCTGAAGCACCATCAGCGACCACATCCACTTCCCTGTCCCAGCACAGCGTCCAAATGTCGTTACCCCAGGCATTTGAGCGCAAGAGAAAATACCCAGCCACCCACCCACAGGCCATAGCACTAACCTCACACCTTTCCAAATTACTGGCCATCGAAATGCTGCCATTTAGGCTTGTGGACACTGAGTCCTTCCGCAGCCTGATGGCAGCAGCTGTCCCTCGGTACGCGGTCCCCAGCCGCCACTACTTTTCCCGGTGTGCCATCCCCGCATTACACCACCATGTGTCCCGTAACATCACCCGTGCCCTGACCAACGCAGTTACTGGGAAGGTCCACTTAACGACTGACACATGGACAAGTGCTTGTGGCCAGGGACGCTACATTTCCCTGACGGCACACTGGGTGAATGTCGTGGAGGCTGGGAGCGACTCGGGCCCTACCTCCATCAGGGTTTCCACCAGCACCTATGTTATTGGCTCCTCCTCCTCCGTTTCCACCTCCGAATTCTCTACACACACCGCCACTCCCCCATCAGCCAGTAGCTGGAAGCAGTGTAGCACTGCAGTGGGGAAGCGTCAACAGGCCGTGCTGAAGCTGATCTGCCTTGGGGACAAACAGCACACGGCCTCAGAGCTGTTGCAGGGGATTAGTCACCAGACCGAGCAGTGGCTCTCGCCACTCAACCTGCAAGCAGGCATGGTTGTGTGTGATAATGGGCGTAACTTGGTGGCGGCTTTGGAGCTCGGCAAGCTCACACACGTACCATGCCTAGCGCATGTATTTAATTTAGTGGTGCAGCGATTTCTAAAAACCTACCCCAATGTGCATGATCTCTTGACCAAGGTGCGCCGCGTGTGTGCACATTTCCGTAAGTCATCAACAGCTTCAGCCGGCCTGTTGAAGCTGCAGCAGCGCTTACAATTGCCAGCTCACCGGCTGCTGTGTGACGTGAGCACGCGCTGGAACTCCACCTTCCACATGTTGGCCCGGCTTTGTGAGCAGCAGAGGGCAGTAGTGGAGTACCAGCTGTTACACGGTCGTCGCCTCTCCGTTCAACTTCCTGTAATCAGAAGTGAGGAGTGGGAATGGATGTCAGACCTCTGCGAGGTTTTACGCAATTTTGAGGAATCGACACAGATGGTGAGCGGCGATAACGCTATTATCAGTGTAACCATCCCACTTCTGTGTCTACTGAAACGCTCGCTGCTCACAATTAAAACCGACGCTTTGCATGTGGAAGAGGTGGAAATGGGGGAGGAAGAGCTTACACAAGGTGATAGCCAGAGCACCCTCACTTCGTCTTCTCAGCGACAATTGGAGGAGGCGGAGGAGGAGGAGGAGGAGGAAGACACGGTTGCCTCCGCTACAGAGGGTAGCCATGGAACTTTAGTTCCATCTCTTCAGCGTGGGTGGGCAGAAGAGGAGGAAGAGGATGAGGATATTGAGAGTCAGCCTCCTGGTGAGGACAGCGAAATCTTGCCTGTTGGTACTCTGGCACACATGGCTGACTTTATGTTAGGCTGCCTTTCCCGTGACCCACGCGTTGTACGCATTTTAGACAACACGGATTACTGGGTGTTCACCCTTCTGGACCCCCGCTACAAAGAGAATTTCTCATCTCTCATTCCTCCGGTGGAGAGGACAAGCAAAATGGTGCAATACCAGAAGGTTCTTGTTGAAAAATTGCTCCAAAATTTTCCATCTGACAACGCTGGCGGCAGAGTACGTGCTACCTTGGCCAACCGAGAAGGGGAGAAAAGGGGAGCACACAGCAGTTCCGACAAAGGCAGGGCAACACTCTCCAAGGCGTGGGACACCTTCATGACACCCCGCCAGCACCCTCACCCTGATACGCAGCCTAGTGTCACAAGGAGGGAAAAGTTTTGGAAGATGGTGAAGGAGTACGTAGCAGACCGTGTCAGCGTCCTCAATGATCCCTCTGTGCCTTACAACTACTGGGTGTCCAAGCTGGACACGTGGTATGAACTGGCACTCTACGCCTTGGAGGTGCTGGCCTGCCCTGCCGCCAGCGTTCTGTCTGAGCGGGTATTTAGTGCTGCTGGTGGCATCATAACAGATAAGCGTATCCGCCTTTCCACCGACAATGCTGATAGGTTGACACTTATAAAAATGAACAAGGCCTGGATTTCCCCTGACTTCTCCACTCCACTGGAGGAAAGCCCCGGGGGAACATAAACTCACTTTATATATGTTATTTACAATGATGGGAATACTCTGTATTCCCATTCACCCCTTCCACCCCAAAAACGGGTATATGGTTGACTCTTAATCTTCTCATCCTCCTCCTCCTCTTCCATATGCCCTGGGATATAATTTTTATATAGGGCCAGCTCACCAGCGTGCCCTGGGATATAATTTTTATATAGGGCCAGCTCACCAGCGTGCCCTGGGATATAATTTTTATATAGGGCCAGGTCACCAGCGGGCCCTGTGATATAATTTTTATATAGGGCCAGCTCACCAGCGGGCCCTGTTTGCCAATTTTTATATAGGTCAGCTCACCAGCGGGCCTTCTCATATAATGTTTTATAGCGTCAGCTCACTAGCGGGCCTTCGCATATAATGTTTAGGATGGTCAGCTCTGCAGCAGACCCTCACCCATAATGTTTTAGATGGTCAGCTCAGCGCACGTTTCCATCTTAATCATGGCCTCAGTTCTGAAAATCAAGGAAATTTTTGGGAGAATTTGCCTCTGCGCACGTTTCCCTCTTAATCATGGCCTCAGTTCTGAAAATCAAGGAAATTTTTGGGAGAATTTGCCTCTGCGCACGTTTCCCTCTTAATCATGGCCTCAGTTCTGAAAATCAAGGAAATTTTTGGGAGAATTTGCAGATGATATACAAGTAAATATACAGCAAATATTGTTTGGTAACAATTTTTCGCCTAAAGTCGTTTTTATTTTCCTTTTTGTGTGTTTTACGGTCAGTCTGTAAAAATGGCGTACTACGGGCGAAAGATCGTTCCCAGCAGCGATGTTGGAGTCCAAGGTGCATCCAGACATCCTCCCTATGCTGTCCCTGAACCATTTCTGTAGTGTTTCCATCTTTTTCTGCCCTTTTCCTATGGACCAGGCACCCTCCCCTCATCAGAGCAGGGGGTGCCTGGTGTAATGCTCGAGTCCTCCCATTGACTTCAATGGGGCTCGGATGCTCGGCCGAGCACTCGAGCCTCAGGGGGTGCTCGGTCAGAGCACCCGAACATCCGAGCATTGAGGTGCTCGCTCATCACTAATAATGGATGCTGTACACTATCACAGTGAGGAGGAGAGAGGCAGAGAACAGTGAGAGATATAATGTATACTATACACTATCACAGTAAGGAGAAGAGTGGCAGAGAACAGTGACAGATATAATGAATGCTGTACACTATCACAGTGAGGAGGAGAGGGGCAGAGAACAGTGACAGATATAATATATACTATACACTATCACAGTGAGGAGGAGAGAGGCAGAGAACAGTGACAGATATAATGTATACTATACACTATCACAGTAAGGAGAAGAGTGGCAGAAAACAGTGACAGATATAATGTATACTATACACTATCACAGTGAGGAGGAGAGGGGCAGAGAACAGTGACAGATATAATATATACTATACACTATCACAGTGAGGAGGAGAGAGGCAGAGAACAGTGACAGATATAATATATACTATACACTATCACAGTGAGGAGGAGAGAGGCAGAGAACAGTGACAGATATAATGTATACTATACACGATCACAGTTAGGAGGAGAGAGGCAGAGAACAGTGACAGATATAATGTATACTATACACGATCACAGTGAGGAGGAGAGAGGCAGAGAACAGTGACAGATATAATATATACTATACACAATCACAGTGAGGAGGAGAGAGGCAGAGAACAGTGACAGATATAATGTATACTATACATAATCACAGTGAAGAGGAGAGAGGCAGAGATCACTGACAGATATACTCTATATGTATAAAAGAAGACTTTGTTCCTGGCAAAACACACCCAGGGGCGGCAGTAAAGAGGATTACTGCTCCCATTGGGTGATTCAATGGGGTTGTGATTTTTGGCCCGCCCCCACTATCCAGCGCGCCCACCACTATCTAAGGCTGAAAAAAAAATGGCTGCCACTCACTCCTACACCACAGACACACACACATGCCCCCCACACACTGGCAGACACATACACACATATACACACACTCATACAGAGACACACACACGCACGCTGAGCAGCTGAGGATGATGGGAAATATGTTCAAGCTACAGCTGGAAAGCCATGGTCCAATCTGTATTATGCAGCTTCTTCATTCCCTGTCTGTGAGCCTGCACAGGCCTGTCAATTACTACAAGTGAGCTGGTTTCTAAACAATCAGCAGGCAGGATACTGGGGAGCTGACTTGCACAGAGAAGCTGGGAAAGTGGAACAACGGCAGAGACATGATCAGGCAGTGCAGAGCAGGGCTTCAGCTGAGCTGGTAAGTGGCAGAGACATGGGTGTGACTGTATTTATATATTGCACAAAGAGAGAGAAAGAGAGCAGACTGTTTGTTAGTCTGTCTGTAAGCAGAGGTGCCGGTTCCTGCAATCATCTCCATGCTGTACATAGCTCACTGTATAGCATGTATGACAAACTATTTATATATGGGCTGGCATTGTATAGTATAGAGTCTGTGTATAAGGACTGGTACTATACAGTATAGAAGGGACAGTCCCTGTTTGAGACCCAAATCCCTCTGCTCCTCTATTTAGGATAGGCTGACCAGATCTCACCTTTAACCGGGGACCCATAGGAAAAATGCATACTGCAGGACTACATTGATTTCAGTGAATTACTGAAAAATTTCCTATGTGTACCCAGTTAAAGGTGAGATCTGGTCAGCCTAATTTAGGAGATCACACTGTGTGGTGTATATACAAGTGTATCAGATTGCTCCATGTGGGTATAAACTTCTGTATATATCTGTTACATTAGTCTGTGTAAAAAAATACTTTCATCTTCTTCTAAATCATTCACTTACAGAAAGAGTAACTTAACCATTTCAATACCAGAGGGGTATGCAATGCCTTGCTTACCCCCTGGCATTCAAAGGGTTAAAAATTCTCTAAAATACACCACCATCCATTCCCCCAGTAACACCACCTAAAACACAAGTGTCCCTCTTTGGCCATTTGAAATGTTGGGAGGTATGTTACTTACACTGCTCACACTGTATGTATGTATGTTCTGATTTGCATCTGTGTGTCACTGTGTATGTCAGTGCATGTGTGTGTATGTATGTGTGTTGCATGCTTCTCTATCTCTGTGTTTCCCCCTGTATATGTGTGTGTTTGTGCATGTGTCTGTGTATCACTGTGTGTATCTTTGTGACACGTACACCCTACGCTTTATTTCACTATCATAACATTTATAAAAAAAAACATTCCCTGCATAACATGACAGACAACGCCGTCTCAAATTGCTAGTGTATACTATACACGATCGCAGTGAGGAGGAGAGAGGCGGAGAACAGTGACAGATATAATGTATACTATACATGATCACAGTGAATAGGAGAGAGGCAGAGAACAGTGACAGACAGAATGTTTACATGCATTGCCTTTGTCATGTGGCTCCAGTGGCACATGCAATCTCTGTAGCAATGATCAGATGTACCTGCTCAACAGGGAAATGCTGAAAGTGACTGCTCCGGTTCTGGTGTAGTCAGTTACAGCCTCCATGGCATGATCACAGCGTACCCTCAGATGTGCTGTGATCGTAAAGTCTTGATGTGACTGGACCCTCACCCATCCTTAAAGGGATAGTAATACTTAAAATGTAAAAAAAAATATGTTGTAGGGTTTATCCCCCTGAGTAAAACAATGGTACTTCCACTGCTGAAAGGTGTTTTATTCAAAAGTTATTACAGCTCAAGCTGAATTTTTTAGGTGCAATATCACAGTGGACTGAAATTGTACAGTGGCGCTATTGCTACACCATCCTATGGACAGCTCTGGTCTCAGGACCAGAAATCTCCATTGGATGGTGTAGCAACAGCGCCACTGTACAATTTCAGGCCACTGTGATATTGTACCTAAAAAATTCAAATTTTAGCTGTAATAACTTTTGAATGAAACACCTTTCAGCAGTGGGAGTACCATTGTTTTACTCAAGGGGATAAACCCTACAACATATTTTTTTTACATTTAAAGTATTACTATCCCTTTAACCCTTTGTGTGCCAGATGGTGATGCATTCATAGTGTAGCAATAGGTTGCATACCCCTCTGGCAGTTAAAGGACAGATTCCTGTGATGGTCCTGACACGTCACCTGTTGTTAACGTGTTAAATAGCCATTTTAACCATTCGAATGCTAGAGAGATCGCCAAAAGCATTACGAAGCAATGAGTTGGAGACCTTTCTAGCATTTGAAGGGTTTAAATTCCCATTTAAATCATTGGGATTTTTATTTCATTCCTACAATGTAGTTGGATTACTCCTAAATTGCACCTGTTGAACCCATAAACAATGTGTTGAACACCTCTATGGCCTTCATGGGGTTAAAATCCTCATTAAGTCAATTGGAATGTTGGTTTATCCCTTGCAGTGCAGTTGGGTTGCCTCTAACATTACTCCTCTTACTTTGTGTAAATGTCCAGTGATGTTAAAAAGGGAATATTTCTTTCTATAATGTTTAAAGGGATAGTAATACTTCATGTTATCTTTATTTTATTTTGTAGGCATTAAAAAAACATGAAGAACGATATAAGTCTTATCTCTCAAACCTTTATGGTTTAAGAGATATTCACAATCAAAGTTTCCCCTCCCGCCCCTTTTACCTAGTGTAAGCCATCTCTTCTCAGATGTGGAATCCAGTCATAGACCAGACAGATAACAGCAGGGGACAATCTTCTTCCTATGAGAACAATTAAATCCCTGCCTCC
Organism: Rhinophrynus dorsalis; assembly: GCA_037306005.1. Taxonomy (NCBI): domain Eukaryota; kingdom Metazoa; phylum Chordata; class Amphibia; order Anura; family Rhinophrynidae; genus Rhinophrynus; species Rhinophrynus dorsalis. Next base: position 476,748,812 of record CM074723.1, on the reverse strand, counting down.
CTTGACAAGTTTTTCAGGTTTTTCCCTTAGCTTAATTGAAGATTGTCCCTCTCTGCAGTCTACCTGGGCACCTCCCTTCTGATCTGGCGGAGCAGTGTTACATCAGTAAAAGGGGTGGGAGGGGGATACTTTATCACTCAATTACTCTTGAAATATAACTCTGACAGAATTGAAATAACACTCTCCAAGGTCCAAATACTATGACGATTAATTAGAGCTGCTTTTATTATGAAACTTTACTATCCCTTTAAAGGAACACAAACACCTTATGGCAATTACAGGCCCACATTTGCCTTAATCAGGGTAAAAACTCCTTATGGCAACTCTGCATCAATTCTGTGGATAATCATGTAGGCGGATATAATACTTTGTTGCAAGACTCTGAGTACATCAACTAAAAGCCTCATTGAGAGGAATTTTGGGGTGCTTAAGCACTGCAACAAGAATCATGTTGACCTCCTGACATGATATTCAGTACTAATTAAAGATTTATTTTGGGGGGCCCAAAACACGTAGAATTGATTCATGGTGGCCCTGAGCTTTATTATTAAGAAATGTTATTTTTCTTTTAGAGAATATTATCCGGTGTGAGATATTCAGGAACTCTTTGTTCTTCGACATTGCCCATTTTGTATTGGTTGTATATCTAGATGCCAGTTTTTCTGAGGTAGACTAATACATCATGCTAAAGACTCAACAACTAAACAAAAGTAAACACATGGTATCGTAGAAACACAAATCAATGGCAGATGAAGTCAATCTTTCTCTTCAAAACATTGCCGTTTCCCACATGCGTTAAGATTGTAGACTGTGCTTGACGTTTGGACACTAATGGCTTCCTTGAGGCTATGTTAGACATTTGGAAGTTGTTTCATTAGATGTATCTATCTGCCTTTATGTTCTCAAAACCTTTGCTGTGAAGAAATGCTTTCTTAAGTTTCTTATTAGTGTACGAATGCTGATCTAATACTGGACCCTTTATTCTGCATTTTTGTTTAATATAGAAGGTAGTTTTCATCTATTTCAATGAAATATAAGGACAGTGTTTTATACTGACATGGAGTGTGATTGGAAATGGTTCCAGGCGCTAGAATTTCTCAGCTGATTATATTACAACTAAAAGTGACTGATTCCATGAAATTCGCTTTGTCCTTTAGATCTTATATGTGATACAATCATAAAGGGTTGTTACACATGTACTTTCATGTTTATAAATTCAGTGTATTGTCAAATGCATTGTGGCGTATCAATAAAGACAGAGAGAGAAACATAGGCACACTTTATCTGTAATCCAAAGAACATTTTATTTTTCAAATTCTAATTCTGATGCGAAATCTTAACCCTTGCTGTGCACTTTGGGGGATATTCATTAAGCGGTGATAAAGAGGTGATAATGAGGTGATAAAGTGGAGATGACTTCTCTAGTTTATCACTTCTCCAATTCCTATGTTATTCTGTGAAGCCTACTCACTAAGATTTCTTCAGCTGTGGAGATCTTAGTGCATAGGCTCTATAGAATAACATAGGAACTGAAGAAATCATCTCCACTTTATCATCTCTTTATCACCGCTTAGTGAATCTCCCCCCTAGAATTACAATGCATTGGATACCTCTTTGAAATTCAAAGACTCATATGATTAACCCCTTAACGACCCTTGATGGTCATAGTACGTCAAGGGTCGATCTGACTGAACGACCCATGATGTACTATGACCGTCATGGAGTTCCGGGCTCCCCCCGCGGCTGCACGCCGTTCGGGGAGTCCGGAACCAGAAAACGAAAAAAAAAAAAAATGCTCCGCGGACGTTCAGTCATGTCCCGGCGCAGATTCCCCGGTCGTTAAGGGGTTAATTTAGCAAATATTATAGACACTCTTTCAAGTGTGACCTGATGATTTTTATTTCATTTGGCAGGTTAAACAATAATTCATTGTGTTGTATTCCACTGAAGGTTTCATCTTTTTCATGTTCCTGTCTGAATATTTCCCGATCAACATCATTATTGATCGATGGCAAAATAACAGGGATAACCTTTATCATCTGCAGTGGAATCCAGTCTATTGTCTGTCTTAAGCCAGTGCATTTATTTCCTCGAATTCATGCTATCATTTATTTTTAATGAATGGTGCACTCACAAATATGTGTCCATTTTTCAAAAGAGATTTTTTTTAATAGAAAGACAGTATCAAATCTAAATGTCAAACACCATGTCAAAATTCATTGTGTTGTATTCCACTGAAGGTTCCATCTTTTTCATGGTCCTGTCTGAATATTTCCCGATCAACATCATTATTGATCGATGGCAAAATAACAGGGATAACCTTTATCATCTGCAGTGGAATCCAGTTTATTGTCTGTGTTAAGCCAGTGCATGTTATTTCCTCAAATTCATGCTATCATTTATTTTTAATGAATGGTGTACTCACAAATGTGTGTCCATTTTTCAAAAGAGATTTCTTTGTAATAGAAAGACAGTAACAAATCTAAATGTCAAACACCATGAGGCTAGATACTAAGGAGAACTGGATTTATTGTGGAGTAAATCAATTGTACCATAGTAGAAAAGTAAAAATTACCCAAATATTTATTACCATAATTTAATCCTTTGAGTGCCAGACAGGTGCTCAATGCTTGAATACTTGGGAGGTCTGCAATGCGTTGCAAAGTATTTAATTGTTAAAGGAGCAGTAAACTTTTTTAATGAAAACACATATTTTATAGAGCTTTTCCTGCTGAATAAAACAAGGTCACTCCTATCGCTGTCAGATGTTTTATTCAACATTTATAGCAGTTTAAATAACCAGGAAGTGAATTTACTGTGTTTACTTCCTGATAGTTCTAACTGACAGGAAGTGACAGGCAGTTTCTATCACATTCTATGGAGAACTGTATGTCACTGACTTTCCTCTCCATTAGAATTTAACAGAAAATCTAATTAGAATGCGACCACTAGAGGGCACTGCTAATGTAAAAAAACATGGGTTTAAACTGTAATAACTCTGGAAATATAAATATCTCCACAGTGGGAGTACCCTTATTTTACTCAATAGGAAAATCCCTACAATATATATTTTTTCATAAAAAAAGTTTACTGCTCCTTTAAAGCCCTATTTAAATCAATCTGAATATTCATTTGCTGTTGATTATTTTCTTCAGGCGTGTTTCAGTTCACTTTGGTAAGGGAACTTCTGTATTGCAATATGACGTTTTTAGAAATATGCAGTATAAGAACAGGTTTAACCTTTTGATTTACAAAGAGGTATCCAACGCATTGGGGGAGATTCACTAAGCGGTGACTAAGAGATGATAAAGAGGAGATGACTTCTCCAGTGATATCACTTCTCCAGTTACTATGTTATGCGATGGAACCTATGCACTAAGATTTCTTCAGCTTTGGAGACCTTTGTGAATAGACTGTATATAATAACATAGGAACTGGAGAAGAGATATCACTGGAGAACTTGGGGTAGATTTAAAGGCAGCCGTTAACAAAAAAAATCACTAACGGGTGCGTTAAGTGACATGTTGCAATTCAAAGATCCGTCTAAAGACCAGCTAACGGCAGTTGTACAATCCTTACGGCCGATACACTTACGTGCATTCAGACGCATGGAAAAACATACCCCAGAGCTATTCAAAGGCTTGCGGTACTGATAACGGCTGAAAAAAAGACACACCTAACGGCTAAAAGTTAAGACCCACTTTTTTTAGCCGTTAGACACTTAACGGCCAAAACAAAACACCCGTTACATAGGAAAAGACACAAAAGGCTTACCGCACAACCATGTAAATGTGAAAATTAACCCGTGCAATGCCAAAACAACACAAAAACATGCACACACAACACAAATCACTATACACACAACAACAACCAACACCACAGGGACAACGACACACTAAAAAACAACAACACAACATGGCACGGAACAATGGGGGTCATCACACAAAGCGGACACCTGCAAATACAAGCTCACCTGGGCAACATCAACACGCCACCTGCACCCCACAACTGCATGTCCGCAAATGGCACACACAGAACAAGCACAACACACCACATCTTATAACACACACACACCTGCAAACACTTACCTGGACAAAAACAACTCACCATTGGTCAGCACTCACCTCATCACCACACCCACACAACGCCCTAGCAAGTACTTAAAGGGACAACTCAACACACTCACTTGTGGCTTGTTTTCCACTCTGGGAGGGAGAGAGAGAGAGAGAGAGAGAGAGAGAGAGAGAGAGAGAGAGAGACAGATAGATAGAGACAGATAGATAGAGCAAACAGTATGTTGGGTTACATATTGTTGCGAAGACTGAAGAGAAGGCGTGCAAGGGAGAGAGCTAGGGAACATCAGCAACCTCCAAGCATGCCTGATCAACAGCCACCACCTGTTGCAAGTGAGGAGGCTCTGGCTCAGCAGCCACACAGGAGCCCATCCCCACCTGGAGGGCACAGGATGTATAGACGACCACCAAGGCCCAGGGTATACCGCCCAAGGGTCACCCTCTTTGGAATGACCGATGATGAGGTAATTGATCGCTACAGGTTGAGGCCTGACAGCATCATTGCCTTGTATGAGGTCATCAAGGAGCAGGTGGATCCCATCTACATCTACAACCATGCCCTAACTGGCCTGCAGAAACTACTCTGTGCCATGCACTTCATGGCAAGCGGGGCCTTCCAGTCCACAGAGGGTTACGCATCTGGCATGTCACAGGCCACATTCTCCAGGGTGCTGGCCCAGGTCCTGCCAGCCCTCAAAAGCAAGGCCAGTACCTATATACATTTCCCCACCACCGACATGGACTGGATACAAGTCAAGCAGGCCTTTTACGCCAGGGGAGGCATGCCCAGGGTCATGGGTGCTATAGATTGCACCCATGTCCGAATTAAGGCCCCAGCACGTGACGCACAGATATTCATCAACAGGAAGAACTTTCACTCCATCAACGTGCAGATGGTGTGTGACAGCCATATGAGGATAATGAATGTCTGTGCAAAGTATCCTGGCAGCTCACATGATTCATACATTCTCCAAAACTCCTCAGTCCACAGAGATTTCGAGAATGGAACTTTTACAGGGGGATGGCTTTTGGGTGAGTTCACAATACAAAATCACATCACATACACAGGCGTACACACAACGCTGCTTAGCATGCTCCTGACCCACAGCTACTACGTCTACCACACAAAACATCATTCACACAACATGTGCTCCCTGTCTCACCATGTCACTCACATTACACAGGTGATGCTGGCTATGGATGCAAGTCCTGGCTACTGACCCCACTGGCCAATCCTCGAACACATGCCCAGGAAAGCTACAACCAGGCTCATGGCAGAACGAGGAATGCCATTGAGCGGACCTTTGGCCTCCTCAAGTCAAGATTCCGATGTCTGGACCACTCGGGGGGAGCACTGCAGTATGCACCTGGAAAGGTGTGCGACATCATTGTGGTGTGCGCAATACTGCACAACATCGCAGTGGACACCAGGCTGCTGGAGCACATCCAGGCCCCCCCCATACAGGAAGTGCCCATGGACATCGGACACGTTGAGGAGACCCTGAGAGGGACACAGATCAGAGACAGGCTCATCACGGAACACTTTACATGTGAGTCTAACACAGGCATGCAAACAATCCATGCAAGTCCCCCATCAGTCCTGTGACACTAACCACACTGCACATTTTGTTCTGTCTCACCCCACAGGAACAGTGACACAGCACTGCACTTGCAGCGGACGTGGCAAATTGTGTGTGTGGACTCAAAAACCATCCTCCATTCCACTCTCCACGTTGACATACAGACCCCAAGGATATCACGCACACCCTCAGGAGAAACAAGGTACAACACATAACCCATGTTCATCGCCTTACAGGGCTTGATTGACAGCAGCTAACTTGATTTGCCATGAGCATAGCCAGAGCAACCATGCTAGTCTTGTAGCGAAAGAGTGTTATCCAATGCTATGCATTGGATAATACTCCGTCACATCAGGGGTTAAAGGGCCATTGGACTCAATATGGAACCTGTACTGTGCTACAGCTGAGAAGAGCAGCACAGGGGTGGATGTACAGTGGTATGGGCACACAATGTAGAGGTCATGAGACGTAGATCAGATTACCAGGGACACCATGCTGACCTGTGAGTGTGCAGACATATGTGCCCCCGACATGAATACACACATCAACAAATGTGTCCTAACAGTTCCATGGAACAAATGACATTGGGCTGCCACTGTCACATTAACAGTGGCAGCCCAAATTCATTACTTCCATGGAGCTCTCAGAACACTTGTTGATGTGTGTATCCATGTCAGGGGCACATATCCATAGGGCTGGGGCACATGTCCTTAGTTCTCCACATAATTGGTTACAGATGAGTACACAACACATTGTCAAGCAATGGTTTGTGTACTCACCTGTAACTGTGAAAATTGAGGGGATCAAAAAGACTAAATTGTTGTTGCTTGATGATCAGTTCAAGTCAACTACTCCAAATCCTGTCCTCTTCTTCCACAGGCATCCGTAACATGATCCATCCTTGAACTGAAGTTCTTCTATGTGACTGGATTGATGTCTTGACATCACCTTCATGGAGATCACCCCTTGCTGTTTATGTTGATGTTGTTGGTGATGCAAAGTTTGACCTGAGGTTCACACAAACCTCTACTGGATCATTTTCATATAGACACAGAAAACACTAATTCCTGAGTTTTATAACCTGTACAGTTAGGATGCTCAGCTACTGAGTTGTCAAACCTTGTGGACAACACATGAGCTGGGCAGCAGTGTAACTAAAGTACTATTTTTTTGTTTCAAAGTACATTTAGTGTTCTCATACAGGTGTTCAATGCATATAGGCAATACACAGAAAACACATGTACATCCTAATGTACTTTGAGACACAATAAAGATGAACCATCACCATTCTATCTGTGTCTGTAGGAGGATATATTTGAGAACACAGTTGTCAATGCGTTACCACACCCAGGGTAGAGTATCCCCATACATGGAAAGGCATCACCCATATCACAGGACTCCACCACTTGTTTGCAAGTGAGTGGACTCAGTGATGTATTCACGCTAACAGATGGTGGCAGTGATACACTAATGTGTTGTGGGAGTGATAAAGAGGTGATAAAGGGGACATACTTCCACAGTGAATTCCTGTCCACAGTTAATGTGTTGCTCAGTATAATCAATGTTCAGTGATATTGCTCCACTGGGACATATCACAGTACATGACCAAGTGGACAAGTGTTTTCACTGGGGAAGTCTGTTACACCCTTAGAAAAAACAACAAGTCAACTTACTGGAGGCCCCAATGCTCACCCCAGGATATCAATGTGTGTGCTACACATTGAAATCCTAGGTTGAAAACATTGGCTTCCCCAGTCAGTCTGTTGCACAATGAGTGTGTGAATCCAAGACAATATGGATACATGTCCCATTTATCTGTCCTGCTTGTTATCTCACCGCTAAGCCGTTTGTTTGGTTATCCCCTTAACCCTCTGAGTGCCAGAGTGGTACCCAACGCATTTCTTTGCAATGCGTTGCCTACCACTCTGGATATCAAAGGGTTAAACACTACATATGATGTAGATGAATGTTCAATGTTGTACCAAATGTTGGGCTAAGGGGAATGTTTTGTTATGCAAAATCAACACACAACATTGCCATATAACACAGTTGTGTAATATGGCAACAGGGATGTTTTTACAGTTGATTTTGTACAACGATGTGTATGTGAACCCATGTTGTAACATCCCACAAACATCTTACCTAGGCAGGAGTTGTATTCACTGAATTGTTTGGCAATGCATTGGAGACATCTCTGCCACCCAAATCTATGACCAAATTCAAAGCAGATCAGACAGGATTCAAAAGCACAATGTTCCTTTATTCAGGGGAAATTTAACATGTTGGGCATTTTATTTTTTTTTCTTGGGGGGGGGGGCTTAGACTGTGTGGCAGAAGTGGATAACCTGGATGATCTCCTGGTCACCCTTTGCCCCCTAGGTGTGGCTTCGGGGGTCACATTAGAGGGGGTGGTGGGGGCAGTGGATCCCTCTGTGGAGCGCAGGTTTTCCCTCTCCAAACGTAAGTCCTCCCTGCGGTTCAGCTCTCTCAACTCCACCAGTAGCTGTGCAAGCAGGTCCATCACCCCCGTGTGTAGCTGATGGAGTTGAGTGTTGATCCTCATGACCTCCGACTCCAGGGCATGGATCCTTGCCTCTATCCTGTTAGTGTTTATACGGGATTCCCTACGGCTCCTGGTGATGTTGTCATTGGTGCGGAGGCTTGACCTGAGTAGTCTCCTTTGCAGAGCCATACACTCAGCTTCCATCCCCGTGGGCCGTTCACTGCTGGTGATGCTTGTGCCTGGTGAATCAGCTGCTGCTGTGTCCTCCTCTGCTGGTGCTGTATCCTCCTCTGCTGGTGCTGTATCCTCCTCTGCTGCTGCTGTATCCTCCTCTGCTGGTGCTGTGTCCTCCTCTGCTGGTGCTGTGTCCTCCTCTGCTGCTGCTGTGTCCTCCTCTGCTGGTGCTGGTTGTGCTGCAGATGGGTATGTGCCCACCACATCAATTGACCCACTGCTGCCCACCGATGTCTGTGCTGGTGGAGGTGGTGGGGTAAACACGTCCCTTCGCATAGGCTGTTGGGGCTCCCCAAGCAGGCCCAGGTGTTGGTAGTCGAGTGGCCAAGGGTCAAACCTTGGCCACTGGTATGTGCTTGGCCCCCACCTAGGATCATACCTGGGGCCATGCTGGGGAGCCATCCAGGAGGGTAGGTCAATCTGTGGGTATGGCCCGTATTGGGTGGTGGCCACATCACCGGGCAGCCATTGCCTCCCTGGTGGTGGTGGTGCTGCTGCTGCTGCTGGGGGATAATAGCTCCTGGAGGTGGTGGGGGGCATCCAGTCACTGTAATAAGTCGGTGCAGGCAGAGTTGGTGCAGGCAGAGTTGGTGCAGGCAGAGTTGGTGCAGGCAGAGTTGATGCAGGCAGAGTTGGTGCAGGCAGAGTTGGTGCAGGCAGAGTTGGTGCATCCAGCTGGCCAAGAGGTGTGGATGTCGTTGGGTACGGTGCCCACTGGCTGGTCCCCTCCTCCAAATACTCCTCACTGGGTGGTGAGGTGGCCTCCTCCATGGGCTCCTGATGTGCTGGAGACACATAACCTGTGTGGAGGATTGAGATTGTGTGATCAGTAAACTTAGCCATGATGGTGTCAAATTGATATTAATACTTGAAATGTGTAAAGGAACATATATGTTGTATGGTGTATCCCCCTGTGTGAAACAACGGTACTCCTACTGGTGATGGGTGTTGTATTCTACATGTATTGCAGCTCAGAGTTGAATTCCTTTGGTGCCACATCCCAGTGGCCTGAAATTGTACATTTGCGCTGTTGCCACATCAACCTTTGTGGATATCTGTTCCCTGGACCAAAGCTAGCCAGAGGATGGTCTGGCAACATTGGCATAGTACATTTTCAGGCCACAGTGATATTGTCCCTGGAATATTCAACTTTGAGCTGTTATACTCTTGTGATGAAACACCTTTCAGTAGTGGGGATACCCTTGCATTACCCGGTGGATCAATCCTATGACATGTATTTTTCCTTTCACATTTTAGGTATTACTATCTCTTTAACGGGATAGCAATGGTTAATTTCACTTGATGTAACATTGCAGGCATCATAGAGAGATGTTTAGAAAGATGTTGCTGTATGTGACAGCTGGAGATGTCAGTCATTTGACCACACGGAGGCTCTTCAGCAGACTCCACATTGACCCATTTGGAGATAACTACATCTTTGACATTGTCTACTAAGTGTTCCTGGTTTGTAAGCACGCTCTGTGGACCATGTCAATGATGGATCCATCTCCAATTGTTTCAATTTTGGGTCTGCTGAAGAGCCTCCGTGTGGTCATATGACTGACATCTCCAGCTGTCACATACAGTAACATCTTTCTAAACATCTCTTTATGATGCCTGCAAGGTTACATCAAGTGAAATTAACCATTGCCATGCCAAGGTACACAGTGAGGAATATGGTCTGATATGTGTGTATATGTACCTTTCATACGGGTACAAACATATCCTTGATAGATATGAACCCAGAGATCTGTTCAGAACATGTGATTGTCTAACTGCCTATATATGTACAGCCATCACAAATGAACTTTCATAGATACAAGTGATACCCATCCAAGTAGGTGTAATATACTGGGTATATGTACTGTGATGATGATATCAATATGAGTTATTTTGTTGAGGGTGCACATATATGGGCAGTTGGACAATCACACGTACTGAACCGAACTCTGGGTTTACATCTTGTTGGGACCTATTTGTACCCATTTGAAAGGGACATATCCACATACAAATCTGGTTGTTTTTCTTTCTGTACATATCTTTTTTGAAGAGATCTGCAGTGTGATTCAAGTAGTATTCATCCCTATGTTATCAGTTCATCCCGTACAGTGCTGGATTTTGTCAGATTAGACATGTCCCTCTCTGGTTGTCATGATGGTATCCTATGCATAGCATTGTGATGCATGGGATACCACCGTGGCAATCAGGGATTGATGTACATTACAGGATTCTGTCCATGAGGTCTGTTCAAGTTGAATCCTGAGGGGCAACAATCAAGCCAGTCTTGAAGGATATCATTGATTGAGGCCTTTTTTTTCCTGGATCAGCCCATCCATCCTTCTGTGTGAGGCAGCCAGACCCGATCATAGATATCCATAATCCCTGGCCTGTTATTGACCAAACCTCAATGGTTCATATTTGGTTCCCATATTTATCCTGCAAATAGTGTCTGGTGTACCATCCATCCATGGCATCAGCACTCCTGAGGATCTATATGTGAATCAAATGTGAGCTATGTAAATTGAAGTTAGAGTAAATGATTGCATACACAACACCAAGGCCAACTTTTTCACCTTTACTTATGTGTGATTGTTTTTGGCCTGTGTGTTGCACATACAAGCATTTATTCTCAGTGGCACTGTGATTTGTGACCTGATCCATCCTGTTGGTGATTCAGTAAGCGGTTAAGTGGACCTGATGAACTGATTATGATGCTGACTTCTCCGCTGACCTCATTTCACCATCTGCAATGTTTTCTATGGAGTCCACACAATGGGGCCTGTGCAGCTTGAATCCTGTTATTGGATGTTCTCCATAGACTAACATTGTAATTGGTAAAGTGAGGGTATGCAAGTGTCAAATTCACTACATCAGCTCTTTTTCACCGCTTAGTGAATGTCCCCTATGTGTCATGTAATTGTTAACCTATCGACATGTGTTTGTTGTCTGGTTAACCCTTTGAGTACCAGAGGGGTTGCCAAAGCATTGTTGATCGATGCATTGATGATCCCTCTGGCACTCATGGGGTTATGTGCTGGATTCCCTGTGTGAACATGGGTAACACTGTGTGACAACAATTGTGATGTTTAACATACAACACTTTACTGAGCATGGTTTGTGTGTATTGTGTGTGATGAGCACAGCAACATGAGGGTTAACCAGGGAGTTGGACAGGTTTTGGCCTTGTTGAACATTGACATTTGTCCTTGTCTTGATCCCTGTTTAAACCCTCAGGGTGCTGTGTTGGTGCAATTGTGTGGTTGAATGAAGAGCAGATGTTGGGATGTGAGTGCTTGTTTGTGATGGGTGTGTGGTTTGGGGTGGTGTGTGGTTTTGGGGTGATGCACTTACCGGTGGTGTGGAGGCTCCTCTCCTCCCCAGTGTCTGATCCTCCAGGGACCCCCTCAATGAGGGTGGATGACAGTGTCTGCCGCAGCCTCTCCTCCCATGCGCTGTAGGTGATGGGGACAGGTGGCCCACCTCCGGTGGCTCTGGCGTGCAGGGCGGCATCCCCCATCTTCCTCTTCACCTGCCTTTTGCAGTCGCCCCATCTCTTCTTGATTGAGTCCACATCCCGTCTGCAGGTGGCCACCGCATTAACTCTGCTGCAGATTTGACTCCAGGCAGCTGTCCTCCTCGCAGACAGGCCAGGGAGTCTGTCCCCCGGGAAGAGGACACTCTCCCTCTCCAGCACAGCCTCCACGAGGGCCGTGTTTTCTTCCTCGGTATATCGGGGATCCCTGACCCTGTCCCCCTCAGCTCCGGCATGCGAGGAGTCAGACCCGGAGTGTCCTGCCTGCTCTGCCCCTGCCTGTGTGTGGTGGTCCCCAGGCACTACCCCTCGTCCCACTGCAGGATCTGTCCCTCTTCTTCTTTGTGTGCCTGTTCTTGTGGGCCTGGTCCCCCTCCGCCCTGCGTATCTCCCTCTCCCACCCCTGCTCTGCTGAGGGATCCCCTCCTGACCTTCCTCCTCCTCCTCCTCCACTAGTCTCCCCATCCCTCTCTCCTGTCCTCCTCTCCTGGCCATCATTCACCCAGTCACACCCAGGCACTCTCACACGCCCTCACAGACACACTCGATCCCACTCACTCTCTGTCACACACTTTCACTCACGGATTCACACTGTAAAAATAAAGTTTAAAATGTGTAAGGTGTGATGAAAAAAAAAAGACTATGTGTATGTATGTGTATGTGTTTGTATGGATGTATGTGCTATGTGCAAAAGTGTGCTATGTGTCTATTTAAATGTAACTCTCTCCTCTCCAAAATCCTTCTACCTTACTCCTCTGTATGCTTCTCTCTCTCTCTCTCTCTCTCTCTCTAAATGCTATCCTCCACTCCTGGGTCCTGTGCTCTAGCTTGCTGAAACTCGAAACACAGACAGGGTGTAACCGTTATTTTGAGGTATATATAGGTGTATTTGAACATTTTTGATACTTTGGGGCCTTGGGATTGGCTGTAGGTTTGAATTTTGTTTGTGCATCTATCAGGGTTGCTAGACAACGGCAGCCGTAATGTAACATTTTGAGTTAAGTTGTGTTTTAACGGGTGTTTGGGACGCACGGTGATGCAAAATCAGGTGCGACGCTGGTTTTTGTTTAACGTGTTTTTGTAGTGCCTACGCCCGATAGCTATTCTTGAACGCTTACCTTTGAATCTGCCGTAAAACATGTGTTCTTTGCGGCCGACGTGCCTTTTTTACTTAGCGGATGGTTTAACGGCTGCCTTTAAATCTAGGCCCTTATCTCCACTTTATCACCTCTTTATCACCTCTTAGTGAATCTCCCCTGTTGCGTTGATGCGTTAGATGCCTCTCTGGCACTCAAAGGGTTAATTTATGGTGCTAATGAAATCAGGTTTCCCAAATGAAATCAGAACTTTCACCTTATTTACAGTTGCCCTGCAATAATTAGGCAGGTGGCGACTAGCTTAAAGAGATAGTAATGTTTCATTATAAAAGTAGCTCTAATTAATCATCATAGTATTTAGACCTTGGAGAGTGTTATTTCAATTCTGTCAGAGTTGTAGTACAAGAGTAATTCAATGACAAAGTATCCCCCTCCCGCCCCTTTTACTGATGTAACACTGCTCAGCCAAATCAGAAGGGAGGTGCCCAGGTAGACTACAGAGAGGGACAATCTTCAATTAAGATAAGGGAAAAACCTGACAAGCTTGTCAAGGGGGGCAGGGATTTCATTGTTCTCATAGGAAGAAAATTATCCCCTGCTGTTATCTGTCTGGTCTAGCAACCAGATTCTACATCTGAGAAGAGATGGCTTACACTAGGTAAAAGGGGCGGGAGGGAGATACTTTATCATTCAACTACTCTTGAACTACAACTCTGACAGTATTGAAATAACACTCTCTATGGCTCAAATACTATGAAGATTAATAGGAGCTGCTGTTTTTGTGACACAGTACTAACCCTTTAATAATAGTTCTCTTACCACTCAGATCTACACGATTCTAAAGTAATCCTTAATAGCCAGGATAGTTACATCTGCACGCCTGCGCCGTCAGTCCCTTCCGGTTAACTTGTGGCACACTGTAGTGCTTCTTAGAAGAGACAGGGACTGACAGTGCAGGCACGCAGACAAGATGTCTGCACTGATGCCTGGCTTCCGGTCTCCAAAGATTAAGGATTTCTTTAGAATCGGCTAGTTCTGAGAGGTAAGAGAACTATTATTAATGGGTAAGTCGCCATCTACCTAATTATTGCAGGGCGACTTTAAATAAGGTGAAAGCTCGGCTTTAAAAGTTGTGTCTAAAAAAATGAGTTCCTCCAAAAAAAGGAAAGCGCACACAATCAGGGTGTAGACTGCGATTGCTGAAATAGGTATTTGACTCACCTTCTGTAGAGGCAATCCAGCATCTTGGTATGATCGCCTCCACTGGATAACCCCCAGTGACGATACCTTGGCATCAGCTCACCTCTTCTTACCCCTCCAGTTATTCCGGTCTCTCCTTAGACTACTTCCTTTTAATTAGCCTCCAAGGTCTTCAGTCCTCTATCCAGGACTTAACATATAAAACTCGGAACCTGTCTGAGGGACCTAACTGAGACAATAATCCGGGGCTTGGCCAGGCTCAAATATATAAAAACTAGTTGAACAGCCCATTACACAGGCCACAGTGCCACTGCTACCTGGTTGCGGGGCAGTCACCTGCAGTAGAGACTGCACACACCACGGCTGATACAGAGCTGGCCGCTCCTTCGGAGCTCCCCGCTCTGTATCAGCTGTGGCGTGGGCAGTCTCTACTGTGCATGACTGCAGCACGTGCAGCAGCGTCTACTGCTCATGTTGCGGCGTTACACACGTTTTAGCGAATTAGTATATAGGATATTTATTATGCCAAGGTACCGTCACTGGGGGTTATCCAGTGGAGGAGATCATACCAAGAAGCTGAATTGCCTCTACAGAAGGTGAGTCAAATACCTATTTCGATTTGGAGGTGATTCCCACGGTGAAGGAGATGAGATAGATTAAACTCAATTGGTGAAGGGTACAAATAAAGAAATTCAAGGTTATCGCAGTCTTCACCTAGATTGCGCTTTCCTTTTTTTGGAGGAACTGTATACGTGAAGTAAAGGCCAGACTGGAAGACTTTGGAGGATTAAGCTGCACTGCTGAGATGGGGACATTGAGGACTTATAAGAAATAAACAGGTTTTCTCTATATACTGATCAGATAATTATTTTTATTATTTTTATTTGTTGTCATTATTTTTATCTGTTGTAATAAGCACTTGGAATTGGTTGTATATACGTTTAAAAAAATGATATGCATTTTTTTTTTCTTTCTAATAAAATAACTTTTCTGTTTCTGTTGGCATTTGAATGACATTTAACAGCCCGGTACTAGAACGTCTTAAGGAATTAACCTTTTGATTGTCAGAGAGCGGTATCCAAAGCATTGTAAGGGTTAAATATCACCTATTGCCTTCAGTGATTGCAATTTGCTACTGCATTTTACTCTCGGCGTTTCCTTGAGTGATAAATTGTATACTATTAAAAGTAAAAAAAAAAAGTATCAGTGTCTTCGTGAATATTTATAATGTGGTCTTTTAAATTTACCCCTAGAAACATTAGATTTGATTTCAACATATAGAAACTGAAATATTTTAAAGTGTCAGTTTTCCTGTTTGAAGTAATGTATAGGCTTGTCCAGGTTTGCTGTGTGTCATGGTCAATTAGCTGCCTTGGATGCCATGTTTTGGAAAGATCTGTCACCTTGAATTTAAGTTTGCGTATCTGAATACTTAATTCAGACCTACCTACGTTATGTTAGACTGTTTGTGAATGATGGAAATTGCAGTCCGTGGCAACTGCGAACTGGACAATTCAGTACTCTGGTGACTACTCTGATCCTAAACCGTGCGTCTGCTGGTCTTTTTGGTTAACAATATACATACCGTAAAATCTCAGGTATAATACGCACATGTGTATAATACGCAGGTGTATATTATGCCCAAGATTTTAGGGGAAAACACGAGTGCTTATGTATAATACGCACCCTTGTTTTCCTCCTTACTAAAAAAAAAAAAGAAAAAAGCTTGACCTTCCAGCTATCTTCCCTCCCTCCCCCAGCGCAATCTGCCGACAAAGTAAAACTTACTTCTTGAGGCTGCCCTTCCAATATGCTTATGGTGTATCTGGAAAAGATCCCTCTCTCTCATCCTTCCTGAGGGCAGCACACTTGCATTTGCTGCCCGCTTCCTTCAATCAGCTTGCAAGACCTTCAGCCGTCAGCCAATGGTAATGCCCTGTGAGGATCTCAAGGTCCTCACAGGGCAATACCGTAGGCTGAAGGTCCTGCAAGCCGATTGAGAGAGGGATCTTTTCCAGATACACCATAAGCATATTGGAAGGGCAGCCTCAAGAAGTAAGTTTTACTTTGTCGCCGGATTGCGCTGGGGGAGGGAGTAAAGGTAGCTGGAAGCTCTAACATTTTTTTTTTAATGCTGAAAAAAAAACTCTTGTGTATAATACACACCCCCCACTTCACATAAGGTGAAGATGGGTAAAATTTTGCATATTATACCCGAGATTTTACAGTACATAAATTATCTGTGTTTAATGAAGTTTCCAAATCTGCAGATCTGAATTCAAGGTGACAGGTCTGCGTTAACCCCTTGAGTGCCATTGGGGTATGCAACACAATGCTCTGCGATGTGTTGTATAGGTCTCTGGTTTCAAAACTGTTTAAGCGGACATTCCAGTGTAACACACATTTGCTTTCTTTTACAGAAACTTAAAATCTACCTATATGTTGTACGGATCACTTTTAAAAAGTCGCATTAAAAATGTTGTGTGGCCACACAACGTATTAACCATGTCGCCGTGACTAAAATGGTGACATGACAATCTAGCACTGCATGAAAGCGCGAGATTGTCATGTCGCTGTCTTAAAAAGCACCTCAGCCCAGGGCTATCGGCATATCTGCAACAGGGATGATCCCTGCCAATTTTGGCAAGACCGTGTTGCACTACAGCTTAAAGGGGCAGGCAAAAGCCAGTGTGTGTGATAGCTCTGCAAGGTGTGGAGTGTCATTTCAATACTGTCTGAGTTATACTTCAAGAGTAATTGGAGATATTAGGGGTCCATACCTCTGAAGTGTCCCAACTCCTTCAATCCATCTTTCCCACCCTGATGTCCCTGTATTTAGGAGATCAGTCTGTGTGGTGTGTATATAAGTGTATCACCCTGGTGTCCCTGTGTTTAGGAGATCAGACTGTGTGGTGTGTATATAAGTGTATCACCCTGGTATCCCTGTGTTTAGGAGATCAGACTGTGCGGTGTGTATATAAGTGTATCACCCTGGTATCCCTGTGTTTAGGAGATCAGACTGTGTGGTGTGTATAGAAGTGTATCACCCTGGTGTCCCTGTGTTTAGGAGATCAGACTGTATGGTGTGTATATAAGTGTATCACCCTGGTGTCCCTGTGTTTAGGAGATCAGACTGTGTGGTGTGTATATAAGCGTATCACCCTGGTGTCCTGTGTTTAGGAGATCAGACTGTGTGGTGTGTATATAAGTGTATCACCCTGGTGTCCCTGTGTTCAGGAGATCAGACTGTGTGGTGTGTATATAAGTGTATCACCCTGGTGTCCCTGTGTTTAGCAAATCAGACTGTGTGGTGTGTATATAAGTGTATCACCCTGGTGTCCCTGTGTTCAGGAGATCAGACTGTGTGGTGTGTATAGAAGTGTATCACCCTGGTGTCCCTGTGTTTAGGAGATCAGACTGTATGGTGTGTATATAAGTGTATCACCCTGGTGTCCCTGTGTTTAGGAGATCAGACTGTGTGGTGTATGATATAAGTGTATCATCCTGGTGTCCCTGTGTTTAGGAGATCAGACTGTGTGGTGTGTATATAAGTGTATCACCATGGTGTCCCTGTGTTTAGGAGATCAGACTGTGTAGTGTATATAGAAGTGTATCACCCTGGTGTCCCTGTGTTTAGGAGATCAGACTGTGTGGTGTGTACATAAGTGTATCACCCTGGTGTCCCTGTGTTTAGGAGATCAGACTGTATGGTGTGTATAGAAGTGTATCACCCTGGTGTCCCTGTGTTTAGGAGATCAGACTGTGTGGTGTGTATAGAAGTGTATCACCCTGGTGTCCCTGTGTTTAGGAGATCAGACTGTGAGGTGTGTATATAAGTGTATCACCCTGGTGTCCCTGTGTTTAGCAGATCAGACTGTGTGGTGTGTATATAAGAGGATCACCCTGGTGCCCCTGTGTTTAGGAGATCAGACTGTGTGGTGTGTATAGAAGTGTATCACCCTGGTGTCCCTGTGTTTAGTTGATCAGACTGTGTGGTGTGTATATAAGTGTATCACCCTGGTGTCCCTGTGTTTAGGAGATCAGACTGTGTGGTGTGTATATAAGTGTATCACGCTGGTGTCCCTGTGTTTAGGTGATCAGACAGTGTGGTGTGTATATAAGTGTATCACCCTGGTGTCCCTGTGTTTAGGAGATCAGACTGCATGATGTATATATAACTGTATCACATTGCTCTACAGCAATAAAACTTACATTAATGTTTGTTTCCACTTCTGTATATGTGTTTATATAGTAATTGGTTTATTTAAAATTGTGCGTTCTTGCTCTAAATAATTTATTCGGTTACAAAATGAGGTGTCAGTAGGTCATGAAGTAACAAAAATTACTTGTAGTGCTGCGCTCGCCAGCCACATCCTCAGCAACGCCATCTAAAACAAAAGTGTCCCTCTTTGGCCATCTGAAATGTTGGGAGATATGAAGCAGTGATGATTAATATGCCAATGTATTAAGTTAATCAGCTGAAAATTGACACTGGACACATGTTATTTGCCAAATTTGTAAAAAATAATAAGTGATAAATGGGGAACTGATTCAGATGAAGACACAAACCCTTTACCAGTGTCAAAGGACAGAATGATATGATTACTGTTCCATTTTAGCAAGTGATTTATCGCTCTATTCTTCTGAAATCTGCTTTCGTTAAGTTCTAAATTGAAAATGATTAATAATCCAGAAGATACACCCTAGTGCAACATAGATTTGGGTTGCATGTGACAGGATTTAAGTCAAGAAGAACATAGGGATGTGACTTAGAGAAGAGATAATTTCTGTTTCCCACAGGAAGGACAATGGATAGACGGAAATTGAGTAGACAAGAATATCAGAGTACACAGACTTTGAAAAGACAACTCCCTAACTGCAAGGAGCCAAAATTAAACAGCTCTTGCCCTTTTAGATAAAACCAAGTGGACCTGTCACCTTAAACAACTTAGGCAAGTTTAACCCTTTGAGTGTTTTTTTTGTGAGTGTTTTTTTGCTTAAAAGTAAAAAAAAAAACATTGAGGTTGCCTTGGGGTTCCTGATTTGTACCTACCTGTTTCTTTTTCTTTTTTTTTTCCCAAAAGCTTTATTGATAAACATACAGATACAAAGAAAGTAGAGAATATACCGTAAGTACAAATACGTGGTAGCTATAATACAACACATTACATAAAATTCCGTACAAAGAATCATGAATAAAACAGATGAATGATTCATAGATAAGTTGTTGTATCCTTCAGAATAAAGTGTCTAAAGTAAGCGGGTTGTAATCTAGAAGTGTGAGGTACTGAGTCAGCTATGTATTTCAAGTAGCACCTACTTAGTGAGTGTAAAAAAAATAAAAAAAATGGAAGAGGGATAGGAAGGGGGGGGTTGGCGGGAGCCAAGACGGCACGGGAGTTCATCAGTTATTACAGATATAACACACTATGAATTCATGGTCAGAAGAAGTCTTTAAGGGTGGCAACGCCAAACTACATTGAATTTGGGGGGAAAGAAGAGGGTAGAAAAAAGCAAAGCAGAGTGAAACTATATTTAGGAATCGGTAAGGTCACCAACCAGATTGGGCCTATGGGGATACTTGAGTTTTGTATGAGTTCCATTGCAACCACGGGCTTTCAAATAAAGGTAAGGTATCTGTCACGATTGCATGGCATTTTTCCATTAATAAGTAACCATCTACCCTTCCCTTCCATTCATGTACCTACCTGTTCAATTGATTATCCACTGCATTGTTATTATTACTTCCATTAACCGATGTAATGCTCCTTTTTGTATCACATGCCTTACTGTTTTCTGTATGTACCTTGAGGTTGCCTCTGTTAATAAAGATATTTAAAAAAAAAAAGAAATCCACATGTCTATCTGTAGACCATTAAAACATACAAACTTAAAAAAATACTTGTCTGTATATGGTTTGCACACCCTAGAGACACAGTACCCAGGCTGGGAACCATTATTTCTAAAAGTGATAGAGGACAAAGTAATCATTGCTAATAAACTGCAGCTAGAATGATGCTAAGGGTTAAAAAAAATCTGAGCAATTATTGGACAAACAAAATGCATCATGGGGTCCAGGTAAATATCCCCCAAATATTTTTTTGAGGAAAGGAAACATTACAAAACAGGTATAACGTAAAATAACAAAGAGACATGTACATGTGATCATAAATGAGTAAGAGATATCAAGCGCCATATCCAATAATGGAGATGAAACTGTGTGGCATTCTGATCTATTATGAGGCATGAAGTGATATTATTACCAGGCCAAAACAAGTGTCAATGCCAGAATGTTCTGACAAATAATGCTGTTATACTGTCTAGCATGTATACATCTACAGAGAAGAAGAGGGATAGACAGAGAGAGAGAATCCAAGTAGCTTAAAGGGGCAGGAGTGGTAAACTTTACATAGCGATTACTCTTAAAGTATAAAAGTTATAGCAAAAAGACAAAGATGGATTGGTTTATTTAAGTAATACTTACAATATTATTGCCACCTTAAAAGAAGTATTACTATCACTTTTTAAGGGTTAAACTTCAAATATGCAGGAATATTAGCCTTACCAGTCATCAAAATGTGGCCTTTAATGATGAGTCTGTCTTTAAACAGGTTTAGGTGGGTAATAGAATAGTATCAAAAGGGAATCCAGTGATAGAGAAGCATTAATGATAGTGAGTAGATGGTTCAAAATATCTATTTTTATATTTTTGTCAATAATCAGTTATTATTAATATTTTTATCATCCTTTATTGAACACCACCATATTTTACAGTGATGTACATAATATGTTAGAAAGGAATGTACAATGACATACAGAACCTGATCAAAACAAATGGTATATAGGGCCCTGTTCAAGATAGTTTGCAATCTATTCATTATCTATATTTATGACTTGCATCACATTTAATTCTCTATGATGGTCTTTGAACATAATGCAAACATCTCTCCACTACATACCTATCTCCAGGTGGACTTTCATTCCTAAAAGGAAAACATCCGATGGCATGTTGCAATGTAATGTCTTACAGAAGACAGTGCATAATTGCACTCAGGTGGATGGACTTTGTCCATTTCCTTGGAGGTTACATTTTTGTAAGGTTAATGGAGTGATTAATATTTATTTATTCAAAAGGTCCAGTATGAAGGAATACCAAACAGGTCCTCAGAAGTCATGACACAACAGTGATTTATTGCTGTGTTTTCTGTTTACAAGCAAAGGTCGGATTCCGTTATAGTGTCCATACCTTTGAACAGCAACATCTGCAACATTCTCACTAATGAACATTACACTATTAAAAACAGACTGGCACATATGATAGGATAAGCTATGAATACTTATAAACTAAATATTCAATACAATCAAAGATAATTTACTGCAGAGGTAGTCAGTCTTTGGACCTATAGCTGCTGGGGTCTATAACATGCTTTGTCTGCAACCACCCATTAGCAGGTTGGAGGTGACATAGACATAATTTATGGACATAGAAGTCCATAAACTGACTACCCATGATTTACAAGGTTTTCTTGTCAAAAGGACAAAATATAACAAGTTTCAACATACTGTAGGCTAATTTTAAATAAATTACCTTTATTCCAAGATGTTTACTAAGGGTATAGATTCAAGCTTACATCAGATACAGCAGATGTTTTCTTATCTCACTATTCAGTAACGTGATTTCCCACGAGGTCTGAAAGGCTATTTTGGAATTCTGTTCTCCTCCCAGATCTCCAGTAAAATCCAGGTTAGGTGTTAGGAGCGGGTTCCTATAACTTTGTAAGTCAACTGTGTTACCCTGTATTGACTAAACCCTTAAACCGCAGAGCAAAGGTACGGAGTATAGCACCAGCCCTTGGCCTGGGATCTAGGTTGTAGATAAGTAAGAGTTTGTATTGTGATTATTAAAGAAGAAGTAATACCTCCTGATGATAACCCCTATTACCTTACTATGGCCAGAAAAATCCTAATGGTCCCTTTAATTTTGCCCCTAAGTCTTTGTTCAAGGGATTGCAACCAGTCATGGATGCCATGTCTATGGAGGTGGATATTGTAGAGTTGCATTACACTGATCCCCTTTCACATCAAGATCAGAAAAGGAGAAACAGAAAGCATGGACACCTTACAAAAGGATACACACATCCTTATATAATAATTCGCTAAAACGTGTGTAACGACGCAGTCATGTGCAGTAGAGACTGCTGCGTGTGCTGTAGTCATGTGCAGTAGAGACTGCCCATGACGAGGCTGATACAGAGCTGGATGGAGCGTCCAGCTCTGTATCAGCTGTGGCGCGGGCAGTCTCTACTGTGCATGACTGCCCCGCGACCCGCTGGCAGTGGCACTGTGGCCCCGTGTAACGGGCTCTTCAACCAGTACAAATATAAAACACCTATATCAGTTAAATAACACATATCACTTAATCAACCATCAATTTAAATATGACTTTGCAGTATTGTTAAGGACACCACAACACAATAAACCTTAGTTAAAGCGGAACTATCAACCTCATAATATTTTCCCCAATCCATATTACTAATATAGCGATAGGCAATGTCATACTTCTATTATGCTGAATAAGTCCTCGCTATTGAAGAAGACCCACTTTCTGCAGCCACCAGAGGACAAGAGTGCAGACATCATAGAGGAAAGGTACTTGTGCGTCTGCGCTGTCTGTCCTGTTCACTGCCTGGACTGGTGGTGACATCCATTGGTTACCTTAAGGTAACAGATGTTGCTGACGGCACAGGTATACTGAGATTCTCTTGTAAGCTCTTTGCAGAGGATGCCTGCAGAAGAAGTTGGTTTTCTACAATAACACATACTTATTCAGCATTATAGAAGTATGACTTTACCTATCGCTATATTAGTAATGGATTGGGGGGCAATGTTATGATGTTGATAGTTCTGCTTTAATAAATACAGTTTATTTCAAATTCAAACTGATAAAACCATTGTAAGGAATTCCACTCTGGTTACTGCATATTCTTCAGGAGAGTGTTCCTGTCATTGCAACCCAGTAACCTAACCCCTCAATCCCCGCTACCTGAAAATGTCAATTCACACAGATGAAATATCCAATTGGCAAACACATACAAAAACAAATCCTATATAATAATCCGCTAAAACTTGTGTAACGACAAAGTCATGCGCTGTAGAGACTGCCCACGCCATGGCTGATACAGAGCTGGATGGTCCACAGGAGCGTCCAGCTCTGTATCAGCCGCAGTGCAGGCAGTCTTTACTGCGCGTGACTGCCCCGCGACCGACTGGCAGTGGCACTGTGGCCCGTGTAACGGGCTCTTCAACTAGTATAGATATAATATATATGTGTGTATAGTCCTCTAGATCGAAAGGGAAAATACGATTGAAATGCACCCTAACTGCAGCCAATCAAGGGCAAGTAATCACTGTTTATATTGCAATATAAAAAACGCACTACAATATTCTGATTACTAACTTGAAATATAGTTGTATTTATGAAGATTTCAGAGGAATGCTAAGTGAATCACAGAGACTCAAAGCTGCACAGCAAGACCGTCCAGATGGATTTCAGCAAGGAACAATCTTCTGTTAGCATAAGGAGAAACCTGCCCTCCTCCTTTTAGAGGGGCAGGATTTTCCTTATGGTCACAGTAAGAAGATTGTCCCTTGCTGTGATCTGTCCGGTCAAGAGATCAGATTCCACATCTGAGGGGAGGTGGCTTATTCTAGGTAAAAGGGGAGGGAGGAGGATACTTTATCATTCAATTAATCTGGAACTACACATTGTAGACAATGATAAGTCTATATATATAAAAGAAGACTTTGTGCCTGGCAAAACACACCCAGGGGCGGCAGTAAAAAGGATTACTGCTGCCATTGGGTGATTCTGTGGGAGTGTGATTTTTGGCCTGCCCCCACTATTCAGCCCGCCCACCACTATCTAAGGCTGAAAAAAAAAATGGCTGCCACACACTCCTACACCACAGACACATGCACATGCCCTCCCACACACACACTAGCAGACACATACACACATATACACACACGCACGCTGAGGATGATGGGAACAATGTTCAAGCTACAGCTGGAAGGCCATGGTCCAATCTGTATTATGCAGCTTCTTCATTCCCTGTCTTTGAGCCTACACAGCTCTGCTAATTACTACAAGTGAGCTGATTTCTAAACAATCAGCAGGAGGATACTGGCTTGCTGAGAAAGTGGAAACAACGGCAGAGAGGTGATCAGGCAGTGCAGAGCAAGGCTTCAGCTGAGCTGGTAAATGGCAGAGACATGGATGTGACTGTATTTATATATTGCACAAAGAGAGAGAAAGAGAGCAGGTTGTTTGTCAGTCTGTCTGTAAGTAGAGGTGCCAGTTCCTGCAATCATCTCCATGCTGTACATAGCTCACTGTATAGCATGTATGACAAACTATTTATATATGGTCTGGCATTGTATAGTATACAGTCTGTGTATAAGGACTGGCACTATACAGTATAGGAGGGACAGTCCCTGTTTGACACCCAAATCCCTCTGCTCCTCTATTTAGGAGATCACACGGTGTGGTGTATATACAGTAGGCTGACCAGACCTCACCTTTAACCGGGGACACATAGGAAATAAGCATATTTCAGGAGTGCACCAAAATCAAAGCAGCCCTGCAGTATGCATTTTTCATATGTGTCACTGGTTAAAGGTGAGGTCTGGTCAGCCTAATGTACAAGTGTATCAGATTGCTCCACATCAGTAAAACCCATGGTAATGTGGGTATAAACTTCTGTATATATCTGTTAAATTAGTCTGTGTAAAAAAAATACTTTCATCTTCTTCTAAATCATTCACTTACAGAAAGAGTAACTTAACCATTTCAGTGCCAGAGGAGATGCAATGCATTGCTTACCCCCTGGCACTCAAAGGGTTAAAAATTCTCTACAATGGTCTGGCACTGTATAGCAGTGGTTCTCAATCTGTGCCCTCAGTGGCTATTAACAGGCCAGGATTTTAGAATTTCCTTTTAAGAGCACAGGTGAGTTAATCAATATGACTGAGCCTCTGATCAACACACTTGTGTTCTAGCAGTGAAATTCCTAAGTCCTGGCCTGTTAGTGGCCACTGAGGGCATGGGCTGAGAACCTCTGCTGTATAGTATACAGTCTGCATGTGTCTGTGTATAAGGACTGGCACTATACAGTATAGGAGGGACAGTCCCTGTTTGACACCCAAATCCCTCTGCTCCTCTATTTAGGAGATCACATTGTGTGGTGTATATACCAGTGTATCAGATTGCTCCACATCAATAAAACCCACAGTAATGTGGGAATAAACTTCTGTATATATCTGTTAAATTAGTCTGTGTAAAAAAAATACTTTCATCTTCTTCTAAATCATTCACTTACAGAAAGAGTAACTTAACCATTTCAATGCCAGAGGGGATGCAATGCATTGCTTACCCCCTGGCACTCAAAGGGTTAAAAATTCTCTAAAATACACCACCAGCCACGCCCCCAGTAACACCACCGAAAACACAAGTGTCCCTCTTTGGCCATATGAAATGTTGGGAGGTATGTTACTTACACTGCTCACACTGTATGTATTTATGTTCTGATTTGCAGCTGTGTGTCACTGTTTGTGTTGTCAGTGCATGTGTGTGTATATGTGTGTGTTGCATGTGTCTCTGTCTATCACTGTGTGTCCCTTTCTGACACGTACACCCTACGCTATAATTCACTATCATAACATTTATTTAAAAAAAAAGAAACATTTCCTGCATAACATGACGGGCAACGCCGTCCCAAACTGCTAGTCTTCTCTATATGGACAAAAATTATAAAGAATAATAGGATCTGCATTTGCTTTGAAACATTTCTACCCCTATAATACCCCCATTACACAGGACTTTACTTGCATAGGGAATCCCTAAGAAATGTCGTCATATATGGACGCATGGATTTCCAATGAATGCTCCCAACAATACAGCCCATAACCAGGTAATAGATCATGAAGGCTGCAATTAGGCAAGTCTATACCATTTAAATCTGCAGAAACTGGTGAAAACATATTCTTATTGCCCTACTCTGCATATGGGTTATTTAGTTTAGGGGATATTTTTTTCTCGTCTATCCTGCAGTTGGTTTGCTCCAGAATTGCTCCTAATTTATTTTGTAAATAAGACCCAAAGAACCTTGTTCATCAAGCTAAAGAGGTGCACTTTTGGAGCAAACTAACTGAACTATAGGGGTGGAATGAAAATTCCCTTTGATTTAAGTAGGACTTACAACATCTTGAATGCTACACACTGGAGACCCCTCTAACATTCAAGCAGTTTAAAACCTCATTTAAAGGGATAGTAATGTTTCATAAAAGCAGCTCCAATTAATCTTCATTGTATTTGGTCCATGGAGAGTGATATTTCATTACTGTCAGAGTTGTAGTTCAAGAGTAATTGAATGATAAAGTATCCCCCTCCTGCCCATTTTACAGATGTATTACTGCTCACCTCAGAGCAGCAAGACTGTCCGGATGGATCACAGAGAGGGACAATCTTCAGTGAGCATAAGGGAAAAACCTGAAAAACCTGTCAATGGGGTCAGGGTTTTCCTTATGCTCACAGTGAGAAGATTGTCCCTTGGTGTGATCTGTCTGGTCTGTGGACCAGATTCCACATCTGAGTGGAGGTAACTTACACTAGGTAAAAGGGGTGGCAGGAGGATACTTTATCATTCAATTACTCTTGAAGTACAACTCTGACAGTATTGAAATAACATTCTCTATGGCTCAGATATTATGAAGATTAATTGGAGCTGCTGTTTTTGTGAAACATTATTATCACTTTAATATAAATTGAAATTTGCAGAATGTTCATTTACTCCCTATAGTGCAATTGGTTTGCTGCAGAACTGCATCACTTCATCTTGATGAATAAGACCTAATTTATGAGGCTAACATGTTTCTCATCATTATGGCACTCAAAGGGTTACTCCACTATTTTCCAAGAGTAAATATGGCCATTTATTAGTTCATTTTTTTCCCCAAAGTGAAAAGTTAAAGGAGCATTTGAGAATAAAAGAAATAGCCTGGAGAGAGGAAAACGCTTACTAAGTCAATGGATATCAGCCATGTGAAGGAGAGAATATAATAAAAATGAAATCTGGAAAGAATGATGTGAAACAATCTAAGAAAAAAATGTAAACATTTTAAAATATCCGATAAAATCAGTTACTTTAAATTCTTGGTATTATTACATAGGAGCCTGATTTTCTTTCCAAAAAATGTGTTTTGCACAGTAATATTGTCCATAGACACAATGTAAAAGTAGAGAAATCCAGAGATGAACTGGTTACATCAGATGGAACAAATATAATTTCACTCTGATTTATTTAAGGTTTTCACAGTACATTGAGTTGGAGAATTCTACACTTTTTGAGGGTTTAACCCTTTGAGTGCTAGAGAGGTATCCAACTGTCACTCAAAGTGTTAAAAGCTCCACATTTATCATTGGGAATTTTTTTTTTGTGGTTGGTTTGCTCCAGAAATGGTATTTGTTTTAGCTTCCTAAATATGACTCCAAATTTACAAAATCACATGATCTGATTTATCACAAAAAATCAGCAGCCATGGCCGTCCATTCATTTTGTTACATTGTTAGAAGGATGCATGAATTAGCCAATGCAGCTCAACTCTGCTGGCAACAGCCTCCAATTCACGCACCTGGAGTTTACGTGATGCACTAGACTAGATCATTTGATCGATGTACCGGTACATTTAATGTAGATAAATGTAAGATTGTGCATTTGGGCTGCAGAACCAAACTTGCTACATATACACTAAATGGGAAACAACTTTTGGAATCCTCATTAGAGACAGATTTAGGAGAACTGATAGACAATAGACTTCACAGCAGTGTGCAGAGTCACTCAGCTGCTGCAAGAGCAAATAGAGTACTATCCTTGCATAAAAAGAGGTGTAGATGCACGGGATGTGAATGTAATTTTACCTCTATATAAATCCTTGGTTAAGCCACATCTAGAATATGGAATTTTGGGCAGTACTTGAAAAAGTAATTATTGAACTGGAAAAAGTTCAGAAACTTACAACAAAACTGATAAAGGGATTGGAGGATCTGAATTATAAAGAAAGACTGGCCAAACTGGGTTTGTTTACATTAGAGAAGAGGGGGGATATGATTACCATTTACACATATACACTACTGTTCAAAAGTTTGAGGTCACTTAGAAATGTCCTTGTTTTACATCAAATGATTGCCAAACGAATAGGAAGTACAGTCAAGACTTTGACAAGGGTAGAAAAATAATTATTTTTAATTTAAATAATAATTTTGTTCAAACTTTGCTTTCATCAAAGAATCCTCCATTTGCAGGAATTACAGCCTGCAGACCTTTGTCATTCTAGTTTTGTTGATATAATGCGAATAAAGTTTCCCCCAAAGCTTCCTGAAGCACCTCCCACAATTTTGATTGACTTGATGGGCACTTCTTATGTTCCATTCTAAGTGACCGCCAAACTTTTGAACGGTAATGTATTCATGGTCAATACAAAGAACTTTCCAATTAATTATTTACGCAACAAGCTAAGTTAAGAATGAAAGGCCATCCACTAAGGCTAGAGGAAAGGTGCTTTCAACTAAAACAAAGGCAGGGATTTTTTTCAGTAAGGGCAGTATAGCTATGTAATTCATTGCCTTGGGATGTTGTGCTTTCAGATACTGTAGCTGCTTTAAAAAAAATGAATACTTATCTAGCATAGAACAATATTGAGAACTATGACAGATGGCTTCAGTGCAGATAGGTTGTTATTCCAGGGAAATATCTGACTGCCATTTGGAGTCAGGAAGGAATTTTTTTTTACCCACTTGGGGCTAAATTGGAAATGGCCTCAGGGTTTTTTTTTTTTGCCTTCCTCTGGATCAACAGGGGTGTTTTGGCATGGGCTGAACTTGATGGATGCCTGTCTTTTTTCAGCCTTGTCAACTATGTTACTATGTTATATATAATCTGTGTCATTAAAGGGATAGTATTACTTCAAAATTACTATCGCTCATATTGTAGCCCTTAATAAACTGAGTTAAACGATACCAGCGGCATCTCTCAGACCTTTATGGTTTAAGAGATAGCCGCTTTCAAAGTTTCCTCTCCCCTGCTGTCAGGGTTCTGCTGCCTGCAGGGGAATCCGGTCTCTGAATCAAGAGGAGGCTCTTCAGCAGAGCTGATATCTCGTTATGGAAGGAAAAATTATTCATTGAAACAGTCTTCTATGTGTTCTTGGTAACCAAGCACACGTAGAAGACTGTTCCAATGAATCATTTTTCCTTCCATAACGAGATATCAGCTCTGTTTAAGAGCCTCCGCCTGTCCCGGGACCGGATTCCCCTGCTGGCAGCAGAACGCTGACAGCAGGGGAGAGGAAATTTTAAAAGCGGCTATCTCTTATACCATAAAGGTTTGAGAGATGCCGCTGGTATCGTTTAACTCAGTTTATTAAGGGCTACAATATGAGGGATAGTAATTTTGAAGTAATACTATCCCTTTAAGACTTTCATGCCATCAATCCCTCAACAAGCAAGTAGCATGTGCAGGAAAACTGAGAAAAAGTTATACCCAGGCCCAGAATTACATCTTAACCTCCCCTATGAACAGCCACCCTCTGGTGCTCTTAGGCCCACCTTAACCGCACTCCCTCATTTAACCATCCCCTCTTTTATGGCCAAACCCATTTTTAGATTTATTCATCAGAGTGTTGTGGTAAATTTCCAGAGGTGGATGAAAATGTTATAGATAGGACACAACCAGAAACCATAAGTGATCTTTACTAGATGTGTGGTCTGTTAAAACTTAAAGGAGCAGTAAACTTTTTTTTATGAAAACACATATTTTATAGAGCATTTCAGGTGAATAAAACAAGGTCACTCCCACTGCTGTCAGCTGTTTTATTAAAAATTTATAGCAGTTCAAATAACCAGGAAGTGAATTTACTGTGTTTACTTCCTGATAGTTCTAACTGACAGGAAGTGAATTTACTATGTTTACTTCCTGATAGTTCTAACTGACAGGAAGTGACTCAGCAGTTTCTATTACATTTTATGGAGAACTGTATGTCTCTGACTTTTCTGACTTTCCTCTCCATTAGAATCTAACAGGAAATCTAATTAGAATTTGACCATTAGAGGGCACTGCTAATGTAAAAAAACATGGGTTTAAACTGTAAACACTGTGGAAATATAAATCTCTCAGTGGGAGTACCCTTATTTTACTCAATAGGAAAATCCCTACAATACATATTTTTTCATAAAAAAAGTTTACTGCTCCTTTAACTTTTATTAGTTCATCGAAAATATAACCTTTGTCATTTGTTCTCCTTGTTTGTGAAGTCAAAAGAGAATCTCTCCCACTTGAGAAATCTTAGTGTATTAGCTCCGTAGAATAACATAGAAAATGAGAAGTGATATCACTGGAGAAGTCATCTCCACTTTATCATCTCTTTATCATGCCTTAGTGCATCTCCCCCAAGGAATTTAAAAGGCCCATTTAATTTACTGGAAATGATTTGTTCTCTATGGTGCTGTTGTATTGCTCCAGAATTCCTCCTGAAGAAAGCACTTAGATTTTATATATAATGACTCAAGTCATGGATTCATAATTCCCAACATTTCAAAAAGCCAAAGCGAGTTTAGGAGGTATTTTTGGGGGTGTGGCTGGTGGGTGGGGAATCATCAATTTTTTTTTTTTGGTTGATATAACTTTAATACATACTTACTATTTAGCATATGTAAGATAATTCTTATGTTACATCCTTAAAATATAATGTAGAACCTGTTTAAGTTGTATTTAACCCCTTAGGGACCTTTGACGTACCAGGACCGTCACGGTCCTTGAACTACTCAAGGACCGATGACGGTCATGGTACGTCACGTACTTTTTACTTACAGCGCTCTACCGGGAGCGCTGTAAGTAAAAATAGGGCCTGAAATAGACCGCTCCAAGATCGGAGCGATCTCTTTCAAGCCCCATAGTGACGCGCCGATACACGTAACAGGTCACGTGTACCGGCGCATCAAAGTGCCCCTATGCGGTCATTATGGGACGGAAATGTCCCGTGACCGCCGGTCCTTAAGGGGTTAATGTTTGAGATTTTTAATGACCAATCTTCTGACAGTGGGTACACCATTGTTTTGTTTTTTTTGTCTTTTTCAAAACCTTTATTGAAAATAGAGACAATACATAAACGTAACATTATTATCAAGAATTTTTGTTATTTAATGACCTACTAACACCTCTTTGTGTAACTAAATAAATGATTTAGAACAAGTCTAAATTATTTTATTAACATGGACATTTACAAACACCTATAGTAAAATTTAAACAAACATTATCCGTTTGAGTGCCAAAGGGATACGGAACGCTTTGCAATGCATTCCATACCCCCTGGCACTCAAAGGGTTAATGTGAGTTTTATTGCTGTGGAGCAATGTGATACACTTCTATAAACACCACATAGTCTGATCTCCTAAACACAGGGACACCACAGGGGTGATACACTTCTATACACACCACACTGTCTGATCTCCTAAACACGGTACACCAGGGTGATATACTTATATACACACCACACAGTCTGATCTCCTAAACACAGGGACACCAGCGTGATACACTTATATACACACCACACAGTCTGATCTCCTAAACACAGGGACACCAGGGTGATACACTTATATACACACCACACAGTTTGATCTCCTAAACACAGGGACACCAGGGTGATACAGTTATATACACACCACACAGTCTGATCTCCTAAACACAGGGACACCAGGGTGATACAGTTATATACACACCACACAGTCTGATCTCCTAAACACAGGATCACCAGGGTGATACACTTATATAAACACCACACAGTCTGATCTCCTAAACACAGGGACATCGGGGTGATACACTTATATACACACCACACAGTCTGATCTCCTAAACACAGGGACACCAGGGTGATACACTTATATACACACCACACAGTCTGATCTCCTAAACACAGGGACACCAGGGTGATACAGTTATATACACACCACACAGTCTGATCTCCTAAACACAGGAACACCAGGGTGATACACTTATATACACACCACACAGTCTGATCTAAACATAGGGACACCAGGGTGATACACTTACATACACACCACACAGTCTGATTTCCTAAACACAGGGACACCAGGGTGATACACTTATATACATACCACACTGTCTGATCTCCTAAACACAGGGACACCAGGGTGATACACTTACATACACACCACACAGTCTGATCTCCTAAACACAGGGATACCAGGGTGATACACTTATACACACATCACACAGCCTGATCTCCTAAACACGGGGACAGCAGGGTGATACACTTATATACACACCACACAGTCTGATCTCCTAAACACAGGGACACCAGGGTGATACAGTTATATACACACCACACAGTCTGATCTCCTAAACACAGGGACACCAGGGTAATACACTTATATACACACCACACAGTCTGATCTCCTAAACACAGGGACACCAGGATGAGAAAGAGGGACAGAGGGATTGGGAGCTAAAACCGGGTCTGCTCCTCCTAAAGAGTGACATTTGAGAGGTATGAAGATTGTTCAATATCACCTGCACATTCAACTTGTTATTAACACATCCCAGCTGTTATTTTTCTCTATTATACGTACAGTTTAACCATTCAAGGACAAGATGATCGTGCAATGCATTGCTTTACAATTGTTTGCATGCTCCACTATTCCTTAAAGAGTTCAGATGCTTGTGACATAAAATACCCTTGATTATTTTTCCAAGGAAAGCTTCAATCATCACTAAAACTTAATTGCTGCTTCCAAAAAAAACCCACTGCAAAAAAGCAAAGAAATGTTGCTAAAATTATCATTTAAGAATGTGTCTATATTCATCTGGAAGAATTCAAGGTGGGAAAGATATTTAAAATCCCTTAATCCACTCATTAATGAACAGGAAATGTTTGACATGGAAACATTACTGTTATTAAAACCTGTAAAACTGGCTTCTAAATGTTTGAAATAATTACTCGTTTTCCCGTTTTGGTTGTATGCCGGTGGGCAATGTAGCAATCGTACACCAGTCTAAACATTCCATGACGTTTAACGCTCATTCTCGTCTATTCTGAACTGATTTAAGCAGCTCCACCCACCACATTCAATAGTAAAGGCAGACTAAACACGATTGGTCCCCAATGAGGTACAATGCCAAGCATTTATTTATTTTTTATTTCATTATAGATCTGCTGATGAAGGTCTGGTGTTAAGAAATAAACTTGGAAGGATTAAAAGGGCAATGGCTGCAGGGCAGAATTTGTCTACAGTTGAACTCACTCTTACCATTTCATGCATTGTGTTATTTGTGCAGACTCCAGAATTATGTGACATATTTATTGTACATTACATAGGAACAGAGTAACATAGTAACATAGTAGATAAGGCTGAAAAAAGACATGCGTCCATCAAGTCCAGCCCATGTCAAAAACACTCCTGTTGATCCAGAGGAAGGCAAAAAAACAGCCCTCTGGAGCCATTTCCAATCTAGTCCCAAGTGTGAGTGTGCGTGTGGGGGGGGATTATTACTTCCTTACTCCAGTTGGTAGTCAAATAGTTCCCCGGATCAATATCCTATCTGCTTTGAAGCCATCTGTCATAATTGTCAATATTGTTCTGTGCTAGATAGGCATCCATTGCTTTTTTGAATGCAGTTGCATTATCCACAAGCACAACATCCCGAGGCAAAGAATTCTATCGCCTTACCGCCCTTACTGTAAATAATCCCTTCCTTTGTTTTAGTCAAAAGTGCCTTTCCTCTAGTCTTAATGGATGAACTCTTGTTCTTAGCTCAGCTCTTTGCATAAATAATTCATTGGATTGTTCTTTGTATTGACCTTGAATATATATATGTAAATGGTAATCATATCCCCGGTTAGACGTCTCTTCTCTAATGTAAACAAACCCAGTGTGGCTAGTCTCTCTTGTAACTCAGATCCTCCAATCCCTTTATCAGTCTTGTTCCACGTCTCAGCAAGTTTTCCAGTTTAGTAATGTCTTTAGTGATCTTTTATTCACTACTAGTGTAAAAACCCGTGTGCACGGGCTGTGGAGCAGTGAGGCAACAGCAGTACGCAGAGCAGGACCGGCCTCTTAACCCTTTGAGTGCCAGAGAGAATGTGTTGCGTACCCCTCCGGCACTCAAAGGGTTAACATTACCCGGACCTGCTCTCTGTACTGCCGTTACCTCACTGCTCCAAGCGATTGTACCGCCTCATTCACGCAATGCAATCATGCGTAGTAGAGACTGGCTTAACATGGGCAGTCTCTACTGCGCATGACTGCATCGTGACAAACTTTCTGGCCTTTTATTATATAGGATAGTATTATGTCTCAATTAAAATTGTACTGTAAATGACTTACCCTTTGAGTGCGAGAGGGGTATGCAACGCATTGCAAAGCAATGCGTTGCGTACACCTCTGGCACTCAAAAGGTTAAAGGAGAAGTAAGACCTCCTGTTATTAAACCCTTTTTCTTGCCTTACCATCGTCAGGAAATCCTAATGGCCCCTATTAATTTTTACCTTGTGCCTTTGGTCAAGAAATAACCTCTTTAATCAGTCCGGGATATCATGTTAATGGAGTCAGACATGACAGTTGCTGGCGAGATTTGTAAACTGAATCAGTCAGTATACATGAGCTTTCTTAAAGGGGAACTATCACCTCTATTCAAGTTTGCCTCTGTGTAATGTTTCTTTAGCAATAACATGTATCTGTGCATTTTTTTTTTAATATATATAATGCGGGAAATGGTACAATTTACCATTTTAAAAATGATCCGGTGACGTCTCTTCAGGACAGGCTTTGAGTACAGCTCTGTACCGCACCCTGTCAATCTTCATCTGTTCTCTCCCGAAGTATTGTCTCATTCCAACCTCCTCTGATGATGGAGGATTTCTACATGTCAGCTGGAGAGGTCTCATTGGCTAGATAGCACTCCAGTTTACATGGAAAAATCCTCCGTCATTGGAGGAGGCTGGAATGAGGTACTACGTGGGGAGGGAACAGAGGATTGACAGGCTGTGGGACAGAATGACCCGCAGCCTGTCCTGAAGTGATGTCACCCGCTCATTTTAAAATGGTAAATTTCACCATAGCCTGCATTATATGAAAAACAAACACAGATTACATGTTATCGCTATAGGAACATTTCACAGAGGAAAACTTGTATACAGGTGACAGTTCTCCTTTAGCCACAATATTATAGGCTTAAAATTACCATTTACAATGGGTGGAGTTTGAGGAACTGTGGTGCTGCTAACAGCTGTTATGTCCGCCTCCATGGACATGACATATCAGACTGAATGAATACGTTATTGATTGAACAAAGGTACAGGGTCAAGATTTACAGGGGCCGTTTGGAATTAATGGCCATAGTAAAATAGGCAGTGGTTATTATTAGGATTTGTTTTAATTACTTTATATTACTTAAAGCGATATAAATACAAACATGGAAATAAATAGATATTGCAGAGTTTACCCAGCTGAGTAAAACAAGGGGACTCCCACACTGCAGAGGGATGTTGAATTCAGAAGTTATTGCAGTTCAGACTAGGATTCCTTGGGTAAAACATTTGCATGGCTTGGAATGTTATGATGGCAATATTGCTAGTCTATTGACAGCTGTTGTCAGTGACAGTAACCCTCCATAAACCTCTGAAGCAACAGTAAAGTTTGAGGCCATGGGCAATCCTTACCCTAAAAATGAACGTTTGAACTGTCATAAGTTTTGAATAAAACATTTCACAGCAGAGGGAGAACATTGAATAAACATTGCGATACATATTGTTTCCACATTACACAATAATATCCCTGGGATGCTGCATACGTCTCCAATGCATTACACAGAACACAATGGCATCACTGTTAGGGAACTGACCCTGGCATTACACCACTATGTGGAGATCAGCATCTCATTTGTATTGCACCATAGAAACATAGAATTTGACGGCAGATAAGAACCATTTAAGCCATCTAGTCTGCTCATTTTCCTGCTGTAAAAACCTCAAACCTTATCTGGTCCTTGGTCTTGTCTTATGTTCAGGACAGCCTTATGCCTATATCATGCATGCTTACATTCCCTCACTTTATTAACCTCTACCACTTCTGCTGGTAGGCTACTCCGCTTATCTACTACCCTCTCAGCAAAGTAAAATTTTCTTACATTACATCTAAACCTGTATCCATTTAGTTTTAGACTATGGTCTCTTGTCCTAACATTTTTACTCCTTTGAAATGTACTTCCCTTTGTGCTCTCAAAGCATGCCATTCTGTGTTTGTGAGAGGAGAAAGCAGCACATTTTTGAGAGAGAGAAGGCAATCTAATACAGTGGAGTTGAAGATTAGTTTGAGGAGCATGGTAACCAGGAAATCTGTTCTCTGTATTAGAAGAGTCTAGGGCACTTTAGAGGACAGGAAGAGATTGTCACGACCCCAGCTGCTAGGGACCCGTGGGGTGCTGGCTCAGGTTATGGTGCTAGCGTGCGGAGCTGGGGTGCGAAGCTTGGGAGAGGTGACGGCATGCCAGGTACTCCTTTGCTGCAGCCGAAGCTGTCTAGTGGTGCTGGTCGCAAAACCAGATTGTTCCACCTCAGTTGAACCGGGGTGCAACCAGGATAGGAGTACCCAGGAACCGTTGGAAAACCAGGCCAGCAGGACGGGCGAGATACCAAGCAATGAGGGCTGTGCAACAGGAATGGTCAAGTGAAGCCGAGGTTCAAGCTGGGAGCGGAGTTCAAGCGAGGTCAGGAGCGGAGCCAAAGGTCAAAACCAGGAGCGGAGATCTAGGGTGGTCAGGAGCAGAGCCGAAGGTCAAAACCAGGAGCGGAGATCTATAGTGGTCAGGAGCAGAGCTGAAGGTCAAAACCAGGAGCGGAGATCTAGAGTGGTCAGGAGCAGAGCCAAAGGTCAAAACCAGGAGCGGAGATCTAGAGTGGTCAGGAGCAGAGCCGAAGGTCAAAACCAGGAGCAGAGATCTATAGTGGTCAGGAGCGGAGCCGAAGATCAAAACCAGGAGCGGAGATCTAGAATGGTCAGGAGCAGAGCCAACGGTCAAAACCAGGAGCGGAGATCTAGAGTGGTCAGGAGCAGAGCCAAAGGTCAAAACCAGGAGCGGAGATCTAGAGTGGTCAGGAGCAGAGCCGAAGGTCAAAACCAGGAGCGGAGATCTATAGTGGTCAGGAGCAGAGCCAAAGGTCAAGACCAGGAGCGGAGATCTAGAGTGGTCAGGAGCAGAGCCAAAGGTCAAAACCAGGAGCGGAGGATAAGAATGCTGATCTGTACTTGACAGGCAGAGGTCTAGAGCCCGGAACCTAGCCAGAACACTAACTTATGGAACGGGCGCCCTATGCCTGGGGCAGCCCATTTAAATACCAGGTCTGACCAATGGCCTGGTGAGTGAGAGGGGCTCGGCTGGGAGCCGCAAGGGAATAGGAGGAAGACTGGCCAATAGAGCACCGGGCTTGGCGCATGTGCATCCGCCAGGCTGAAGGCGGAGGAGATCTGCGCATGCACAACCCGATCGCTTCAGCAACCCGGAAGAGCCACCGCGAAAGAGGAAGAGACGCGGCCCGGGAGCGATCGCAACTGTGACAGAGATGAAGGAGTTTGACCCCAAATACAACAAAATTCAGTGTGACTAAGTGGGAAGACACCGCCAGCTGTGATCTAAGTTCATTTTTGATCTGGCTGTTATCTCTTTCAGGGGTGTATGGAGGTGTGAGATGGGAGCAAAGGTGAATGACCCCAAATACCCCAACATTCTGTGTGACTGACTTGGAACACACACAGGCAGAGGGGATCAAGTTTCTTCCTGTTCTGGCTGTTATATCTGTCCTAGGTGAGTATGTGGGTTTGAGCAGGGAGAAAAGGAGATTGACCCCAAATACCTCAACATTCTATCTGACTGATTTGATTTAAAAGACACAGGCAGGTGTGGTCCAATTTCCTTGCTGATCTCGGTGTTATTATTTATTTTTAGATGTGTCTGGGAAGGAGGTTGATCTCAAATACCCCACCTTACTGTCTGACAGGTTTGATTTGAAAGGCACAGGAAGCTGTGGTTCAAGTTCCTTGCTGATCTTGCAGTTTTTATCTCTGTGCTGGGGAAAGAAGTTGTGGATTTTTTTAATTTTATATATTTTGTGGGCAGTGATAAAATAGTGTGGACAGCAGTTAAAAAAGTAAGTAAACAAATAAATATTAGGTGACAAACAGCTGACTGGGACCATGACGTGAGCTGTGTGACTGTGACAGAATTGATAGATAGCAGATGAGATTGAGTATTTTGTTGAGGGCCAAGGCAAGACATGACACTCCAACAGTTCTGTTGTGTACTTTAGAATTAAAATACGCACACAATAACTCAGTAATGTCCAGTAAACACAAAAGCGGCAAGGGAAGGAAGAAAGGAAGAGCAATGCAGGGGCATGGGAGTAAAGTGGTAGCCCAAAAACTGAATGCAACCATGGTTGCTGTAGCATGTACAATACATGATGATGATCCCTCTTCTCCCAGGGAGAATGAAGTTTGTCAAGGTCCCACCAAGTTCCATCACCACCACCAGTTCCAATACTATTAATAAAAACATATAATAAGAACTGAAGACAACAACGAGTCACATTCTAGTGTTGATGATGGCATAATGGAGAAAGGTATAGCACCTCTAAATGTAAAAATACATTGTTTGACACCTCTGAAAGCTTAGAGGAATATGAGGGTAGTGGGGAAGAAGTGGCAGGCAATGCTGAGGATGACCTAATGATGATGATGTAGATCTAGAATATAGCTATCTCTATAGCATCCTCCTCTTCTTCAGATACAGATGAAGGTGAGAGTGGGAGAAATGATGACATGGTCATAACATTAGCTGAAAGGCAGAGGTTGAGTCTTTCACCACCAAAAAGGAGCACTGTGTCTGTCTATAAACTGTTTGAGAAAATCATTGGAAACTCTGATCTTGGACAAGGAACGATACCAAAAAATACACAGTCATCCTGTTGGTCATCAGCATCATCACTGCTTCCAGGTCCAAGCCCCACTCAATTATACACACTTGCAGTGAGTATCAGCAGCAGCTGCATCAGCAGCAACAACAACACAGGTTATTAACATCCACAATGATAAGTGTCTCTGCTGCTGCTGCTGCTGCATCTTTGACATCTAGTAGTAGTAGCAGTAGAACTGCATCAACATCTAGCCCGAGAAGCAGTAGCAGCCCCTCAGGAACCTCTCAGTCTATGAAGTCCACAATATGGAGATCCTTCACACAGGATCCAAAAGCTAACCATGCTGCTAGCTGTTGTCTGTGCACAAAGCATGTAAGCAAGAGGAAATATGGCTCACACCTAGGCACCTCCTCAATAAGATCCCACCTGAAGCACAAACACATGTCTGACTGGGAGACACACCTTCAACAGATCAGAGTTGACATGATTTGCAGCAGCAGAAGTACTCCTAAATGTTCCCTGTGCTATGGGGTACATAGTAGAAGTGCTGTTGATGTGTTAGAGAGTGTGCCAAAATTTTCTGCTCCTGCTGCACAGGAGTGTGCCTCTGAGTTTGTCACATACTGCCACAACTGCCACCACCTTTACAAGGCATGTTATTAAAGCAATAAAGTTACACAGTTCTTCTACTATGTACTACCATCACATACTTACTAAGTGCTTACAAACAAGTCAAAACCTGCACAAAAATAATTAAAAAGTATGCCTATGGAATAATAAACTTGCCAAATGTTAGTGGTTGACATGCTGCCCTTTTCTTTTGTCAAAAACAAAGGCTTTAAAGTAGTAATACTTTGTTTTATCTTTATTTTAATTTGTAGGCATTAGTGTTGAGCGAGCATGCTCGGCCGATGCTCGGATCAGCTCGAGCATCGCTCTGCTCGGCACATGGCGGTACTCGTACGAGTACCGCCATGTGCTCGCCCGCCATGTTCAGGTGGCAGGGATCTGTGCCGAAGGAGGCACAGATCTTACAGATGCTCCGCTGGACCACCAGGGACTGGAGGTAGGGGACATGTGGAGATGGAAGGGGGCATTGCGGAGATGAAGGGGGCATTGTGGAAGGGGGACATTGTGGAAGGGGGGCATTGCGGAGATGAAGGGGGCATTGCGGAGATGAAGGGGGACATTGTGGAAGGGGGGCATTGCGGAGATGAAGGGGGCATTGCGGAGATGAAGGGGGACATTGTGGAAGGGGGACATTGTGGAAGGGGGGCATTGCGGAGATGAAGGGGGCATTGCGGAGATGAAGGGGGCATTGCTGAGATGAAGGGGGACATTGTGGAAGGGGGGCATTGCGGAGATGAAGGGGGCATTGCGGAGATGAAGGGGGACATTGTGGAAGGGGGACATTGTGGAAGAGGGGCATTGTGGAGATGAAGGGGGGCATTGACCAGGCACCCTCCCCTCATCAGAGCAGGGGGTGCCTGGTGTAATGCTCGAGTCCTCCCATTCAATTCAATGGGGCTCGGGTGCTCGGCCGAGCACTCGAGCCTCCGGGGGTGCTCGGTCAGAGCACCCGAACCCCCGAGCATCAGGGTGCTTGCTCAACACTAGTAGGCATTAAAAAAACATGAAGAACGATATAAGCCTTATCTCTCAATCCTTTATGGTTTGAGAGATATTCACAAGCAAAGTTTCCCCTCCCTCCCCTTTTACCTAGTGTAAGCCATCTCTTCTCAGATGTGGAATCCAGTCCATAGACCAGACAGATAACAGAAGGGGACAATCTTCTTCCTATGAGAACAATGAAAGCCCTGCCCCCCTTGACAAGTGTATCAGGTTTTTCCCTTATCTTAACTGAAGATTGTCCCTCTCTGCAGTCTACCTGGGCACCTCCCTTCTGCTCTGGCTGAGCAGTGTTACATCAGTAAAAGGGGCAGGAGGGGGTTACTTTGTCATTGAATTACTCTTGAACTACAACTCTGACAGTATTGAAATAACACTCTCCAAAGTCAAAATACTATGATGATTAATTGGAGCTGCTTTTATTATGAAACATTACTATCCCTTTAAAGTACTGACAACCTACTAGAATATCTCAAGTAGGAGCTATTTTTCAAGGATGGTTGTGCCAACATTACTTAAGTAGAAAGTTACTGCTGTGGTAAAGAACACAGACACTCTGCTTACT
This sequence comes from Rhinophrynus dorsalis, assembly GCA_037306005.1. Classification (NCBI taxonomy): domain Eukaryota; kingdom Metazoa; phylum Chordata; class Amphibia; order Anura; family Rhinophrynidae; genus Rhinophrynus; species Rhinophrynus dorsalis. Next base: position 476,707,361 of record CM074723.1, on the reverse strand, counting down.
AACAATTTTTTCAAGGCATATGTTGCTGTAGGACTCACACCTTTGACATATTTATTTCTCCACTGCAGCACTCTAAAGAAGTAATGTTGTGGTGGGAAATGTTGTAGTCATAGGAAGCATAAGTGAAAAATGTACTGTCAATGGCGAAAAGGAGAAAACGTTTGCAATGGCGAAAGGAGAAAATGTTTATGAAAAAAGCAAAAAATCATTATTTTTCCATGAAAAATCATGCAGGAAATTTTTCTGACTTTTCACCCACCCCTACTCAAAAGGTTTCAGCACTTCACATGGGTCAAATATTAGTTGCGATTGCCTCGGTGTCAAAGATGCTCCCTCCAAAGCCTTCCAGTTTTGCACTGTATACTCACTTTTACCTTTTTCTGCTCGTACAAAATGCTTTAGCATGTACACTGTGGAATTCCACCTGGATGGGACCTCCATTGTCAGCTAGTGATGGGGCAGGTTGTTAGTCTCTTGTATGGAATATAATGCGTTGAGAGCATTGTAAGGGCAGCTAAAGTGGGCACAGTGTTTTGCAGCCGATATTCAGCATCTCTTCTGAGGTTTCCAGATTCTGAGAGGAATCTAGTCACAACTAATTGTAACAAACTCAAAAAGTTGGACTGCACTCAAGCAACAATGTAACAGTCATAGATGCTTACAATCCAGCTTGCTTTATTGAGGTATCCTCAAAACAGCGAACATCCAGACATATACATATAATAACGGATAGAGCTCCCTGTCTGATGAGCTCCCTGTCTATCTGACTATTAGTGTTGAGCGAGCGTGCTCGGCCGATGCTCGGATCGGCTCGAGCATCGCTCTGCTCGGCACATGGCGGTACTCGTCGAGTACCGCCATGTGCTCGCCCGCCATGTTCGGGTGGCGGGGATCTGTGCCGGAAGAGGCACAGATCTGAAGACGCTCCGCTGGACCACCAGGGACTGGAGGTACGGGGGCATTGCGGAGATGAAGGGGGCATTGCGGAGATGAAGGGGGACATTGTGGAAGAGGGGCATAGCGGAGATGAAGGGGGACATTGTGGAAGAGGGGCATAGAGTCTATGCCCCTCTTCCACAATGTCCCCCTTCATCTCCGCTATGCCCCTCTTCCACAATGTCCCCCTTCATCTCCTCTATGCCCCTCTTCCACAATGTCCCCCTTCATCTCCGCTGTGCCCCTCTTCCACAATGTCCCCCTTCATCTCCTCTATGCCATAGAGGAGATGAAGGGGGACATTGTGGAAGAGGGGCATAGCGGAGATGAAGGGGGACATTGTGGAAGAGGGGCATAGCGGAGATGAAGGGGGACATTGTGGAAGAGGGGCATAGCGGAGATGAAGGGGGCATAGCGGAGATGAAGGGGGACATTGCGGAGCTGAAGGGGGCATTCGGAGATGAAGGGGGCATAGCGGAGATGAAGGGGGGCATTGACCAGGCACCCTCCCCTCATCAGAGCAGGGGGTGCCTGGTATAATGCTCGTGTCGCCCCATTGGATTCAATGGGGCTCGGGTGCTCGGCCGAGCACTCGAGCCTCAGGGGGTGCTCAGTCAACACTACTGACTATGCCTCACGTTTCCCCTTTATCCATTATTATATGTATACGTCTGGATGTTCGCTGTTTTAAGGATACCTCAATAAAGCAAGCTGGATGTTACGCATCTATGACTGTTACATTGTTGCTTGAGTGCAGTCCATCTGTTTGAGTTTGCAACATTGTATCTTCCGGTTTCGGAGAACCGGATTGTTCGTGCACCAACTCTTCTGGCAGTACCTGGAGAACTACCGACTGACAAGGTACGTATATGTGCATGTGGACATTATGATGTTAGTGTGTAGCGTGTAATATTTGTATTATTTTACAACTAAATGTAACACTTGAGCAAAGCAAGGTACATGCATGACATCACCTATTCTCAAGGTAGCAATTATGTGGGAGCCGTTATCAGCAGACACAAAACCGTCTTTTAAGCAGTGGGATACAAGCCATTCCTCTATTACCTGCTCAGGTTTATGAAATATATGTATGGCTTTGTGGGATTGTCTCTGAAAATTCTGCATGGTCAAAGTGGCATGCTAATGGTATGGGCTACCCTGCTGCTGTGCCTTAATAGTACTGCCACATCCACAGGTAATGGTGTGTCTTCCATTCAGACCTGTGGTTGTGCGTCAGGTGGGATCTCACTCCTTTTCCCCTTCTCACATGCTTCTTACACAGATGACAGATAGCAACATGTTTAGCTTTTGGGGCTGCTACTACTACTACTTCATCTGGGGCTAAATATTGAAGTTTTACTAGTTGGCATCAAATGTACAGCACTTCCAACCCCTTCAAAGACAAAGCCCCACCCATTAACTCTATTACTGACTATTAAGTAGCAACATAGGTCAATATTCACAACCTTAGTTATGATAATTTCTTCTGCTCCTGTTTTACATACACTATTTGCTACCACTCCACACTTGTTCAGTTCTTAGAAAGAAGTCAAAAACTGTATAAAAGTTAAATGGAAAACTTGACAAAATATTAGCTGTTGGCATGGTGCTTTATTCTTTTGCTGAAAACAGTGGTTTTAATGTGTCTTGCACCTTGCTGCTATATCCCCAGTAGCACTTTTGTTGTAAAAGCACGTGACTGGTGTTGTAAGTGAAGGGCTGAAAACATCATACAGATAGAACGTTCACCTGACCACTGATATGTTAACAAGTGGCCAAAGTACTGTCTATATGACTGTCACAACCTATTAGTGTGCAGGAGCATTAGTGGGCAGGAGCATGCAGCAGTAGCAGGTCATCACCAATGTAGCCTATGGTACTAGCAATTGTAAAGGCCAGTTGCACTGTATCCTATATACCATCGGCATGACACATTATGCATGCAGAGCTTTGTAAGATAAACCTGCAAATATATAGATATATTAAATAAAGTTCAGCAAATGAATGACTTATGCCTCATTACTTGAAAGCTGGTTCTGTGTCCGCTGACAACGAGCCCAACATAATAGTGGCCTTGAGAACTACAGCTACACTGCATGTACCCTGTTTTGCCCATTCCTTAAATTTAACTGTTGCTTGATTTGTTTCAGATTCAAAAACAGTGAAAGAAATGTTAAATATCACCCCCCCAAAAAAAAAAAAAAATCTGTGCATGTTTTAACTGGTCCTACAGTGTTCCCAATGTATGATATTCCATACAAGGGGGTAACCACCTTCCCTATCACCAGCTTAAAATGGAGCTTGATACCAAGAAGAATTCCACATTGGCAGCATTGACTGACAAATAGTAATGCAAGATTATATTCGAATCATACATGATACTGCTTATAATTTGTATATCATCCCTTCCCACTTAACATCTTCATAAATTATTCCCCACCACCACCATTCACATCCACTACATTTAAAACATTTAATTTAATGTTGTTGAGATTATAAATTTATTTATGTTTATAGTAACATAGTAACATAGTAAATTAGGTTGAAAAAAGACACAAGTCCATCAAGTTCAACCTTCGCTTCATACCTCAGTAACTGAGAATTTTATAGATTTCCTGCTACCAATTAAATTAGTCTTTATCAGACCTTCCTGATCAGCCTACTGATAAACAGTATAACTCTGTATGTTCCCTTTTGAAAGAAATGTATCTAATCTTCTCTTAAATGTATCCATTGTATCTGCCATAACTACCTCCCTGGGCAATGAATTCCACAATTTGACAGACCTTACCGTAAAAAAAACCCTTCCTCTGCTGAAGTTTAAACCTCCTTTCCTCTAATCTCAAGGGGTGTCCCCTGGTCACCTGAGCAGGCCTTGGAATAAATAGCTCACCGCAGAGATCCTTGTATTGACCTCTCATATACTTGTACAATGTGATAAGGTCTCCTCTTAGTCGTCTTTTCTCTAGAGTAAATAAACCAAGTTTGTTTAGTCGTTCCTCATATGTCAAGTCCTCCATTCCCTTAATTAATTTTGTTGCTCTCCGCTGTACCCTCTCTAGTTCTAGTATATCCTTTTTCAGAACCGGTGCCCAAAATTGCACTGCATACTCAAGGTGAGGTCTTACCAATGATTTGTATAATGGCAAAATAATGTTATCCACTCTTGCTTCTATACCTCTTTTTATGCAAGACAGGACTTTGTTTGCCTTTGCTACTGCTGTTTGACACTGGTCACTGTTTCCAAGTTTGTAGTTGACAAGGATACCCAGGTCTTTTTCTAGCAACGAGTCACCTAAAATTATTCCATTAAGTTTATAAGTAGCCTTGGGATTGTTTCCTCCCAAATGCATGACTTTACACTTCCCCACATTAAACTTCATATTCCACATGTTTGCCCAATCTGACATTGTATGTAAGTCCCTCTGTAGAGAGAAAATATCCTGTTCTGAATTCATGACTTTGCATAATTTAGTATCATCTGCAAATATTGATATTTTGCTTTCTATATCTATTTCCAGGTCATTTATAAACATGTTAAAAAGCAGCGGACCCAATACTGAACCCTGAGGTACTCCACTCTCCACTTTAACTATACTGGAGAATTTTATGAAAGCAATTTTAAAATTAAGCAAGCAAGAAACATAGTATTATATGTGTTGACTCAGACAGCAATACATACTCATGTGACATACACACGTGATGTGCCTTTCCAAAGCATATTAACAAGCATGCATTAAAATGGGGGTGAAGGGAGGAGAACATATGTACTGTTGAGCAGTAACGTACTAGCTAAGCCTTTTTAAAATTTTGGATTTTTTGTAAAAAATCTTATACCATTTTTAACTTAAGAAATTCATTTACAGAAGGGAGAACCTTGAAATAACTGTTAGCAGGGCTACCACAAGGCAAAACAAAATGTGCATGCTTCAAGCAAGACAAGCTTTAAAAGAACACTTTTGTAGGCTTGTAGGAAGCATAATTGAAAAACTGTTCACTGGCCTACAGCAAAACCATGAAAAAACTGATTGCAGCCCTATGTCTAAGCAAATCTTGAAAAAAAATTACAGGCTTGCGGCAAGGCAAACCTGAATACAACTTTGCAGGCTTACAGCCAGGTAAACCACCATCTGGAACATTAGATGCCACCCACCAATGAAATGATGGCATTTACTAACAGCTCTGGTTAAGGAACCTGTAGTGGTGGAACAAGCACCAGTGGTGATATGGGACAGGTTGTGTTGTTTCCCTCCTACTACCCACTGTGGTGCTAATGCAGCAACATCACAACAACAAGCCAACACTTCACGTGCATCTGGTGGGAGAATTTGTCCTGTCATAATAATTCTTCTCCTAACCCCACATACTCTAAAATCAATTTGCAATGTGTGGAAACAGATTGTCAGCTTTGGAAATCTGCAGATTCTCCATCTTCTGATGGTACTGGTGGCAAATTTGTCCATGACAGTACCACTGCCAAAGTAGTCCCTGAGGGTGCAAGGGGAGAGGGAGAGAGATATTATTACTAGTTGCCCAGTCCCTATGATTAGGTAATGATGAGCCAGGTAATGTCATTGATGTTCTGGGCTGTGGGAGAGGTGTTGCATCACTTCTTTTGTGCAATATTTGTTGTGAACTATTTGCTCTTGATGGTGGAGGGTGGACAGGGGGCAAAGTGATAGCAGTGGCAGGTGGCTATGTAACAGATGTGATAGATGTGCTTTATTAGAGAAGATGTGAGAAGGTATGACCATTCCTTCCCCCTATTCACAATCTTGTCACAGAGTGAGCACTTTGCATTTGAAGGCAATTGCACAGCCCCAGCCCCCAAGAAAAAGTATTCCCAGACCCATGATTTCTGAGGGGACATAGACAAAGATATTTTTGATTGCACACATTCTCCCTAGTTTGTAACTGAAGTGGCTTATGGTGCTGCTGCTTCTTCTGTTAGAGTACAGTGCCTTGCAAAAGTATTCACCCCCTTGGCATTTTTCCTATTTTGTTGCATTACAATTGGAATTAAAATTAATTTTAATCTGGATTTCATGTAATGGACATACACAAAATAGTCCAAATTGGTGAAGTGAAATGAAGAAAATAAGTTGTTTTAAAAAAATTCTAAAAAATAAAAATTGGAAAAGTGGTGCATGCATATGTATTCACCCCCTTTGCTATGAAGCCCCTAAATAAGATCTGGTGCAACCAATTACCTTCAGAAGTCAAATAATTAGTTAAATAAAATCCACCCGTGTGAAATCTAAGTGTCACATGATCTCAGTATATATACACACACCTGTTCTGAAAGGCCCCAGAGTCTGCAACACCACCAAGCAAAAGGCACCATGAAGACCAAGGAGCTCTCCAAACAGGTCAGGAACAAAGTTGTGGAGAAGTACAGATCAGGGTTGGTTTACAAAAAAATATCGCAAACTCTGAACATCCCACGGTGCACCATTAAATCCATTATTAAAAAATGGAAAGAATATGGCACCACAACAAACTTGCCAAGAGAGGGTCACCCACCAAAACTCATGGACCAGGCAAGGAGGACATTATTCAGAGAGGCAACAAAGAGACCAAAGATAACCCTGAAGGAGCTGCAAAGCTCCACAGTGGAGATTGGAGTATCTGTCTATAGGACCACTTTAAGCCATACACTCCACAGAGCTGGGCTTCACTGAAGAGTGGCCAGAAGAAAGTAATTGCTTAAAGAAAAAAATAAGCAAACATGATTGCTGTTCACCAAAAGGCATGTGGGAGACTCCCCAAACATATGGAAGAAGGTACTCTGGTCAGATGAGACTAAAATTGAGGTTTTTGGCCATCAAGGAAAAATGCTATGTCTGGCAAAAACCTAACACCTCTCATCACTCAGGGAACACCATCCCCACAGTGAAGCATGGTGGTGGCAGCATCGTGCTGTGGGGATGTTTTTCATCGGCAGGGACTGGGAAACTGGTCAGAATTGAAGGAATGACGCATGGCGCTAAATACATGGAAATTCTTGAGGGAAACTTGTTTCAGTCTTCCAGAGATTTGAGACTGGGATGGAGGTTCACCTTCCAGCGGGACAATGACCCTAAGCATACTGCTAAAGCAACACTCGATTGGTTTAAGGGGAGACAATTAAATGAGTTGGAATGGCCTAGTCAAAGCCCAGACCTCAATCCAATTGAGAATCTGTGGTCTGACTTAAAGATTGCTGTACACCAGCGGTACCCATCCAACTTGAAGGAGCTGGAGCACTTTTGCCTTGAAGAATGGGCAAAAATCCCAGATGTACAAGCTTATAGAGACGTACCCCAAGAGACTTGCAGCTGTAATTGCTGTAAAAGGTGGCTCTACAAAGTATTGAATTTTGGGGGGGTGAATAGTTATGCACGCTCAAGTTTTCTTATTTGTTTCACAATAAAAATATTTTGCATCTTCAAAGTGGTAGGCATGTTGTGTAAATCAAATGATACAAACCCCAAAAATCTATTTTAATTTCAGGTTGTAATGCAACAAAATAGGAAAAATGCCAAGGGTGGTGGGGATACATTTGCAAGGCATTGTATTTAGCAGAAGGAACTTCCAAATCTATATCACCACCAAACAACATCATGTCAGGGGTGGCAGTGAGACCTATTCATATGATCTCTCTCACATGCTGCTGGCTTGGATAAGCTAAGGTAGCACTCATCATGTCCCCATAGGTACCACCAGATTTGTCTTCATCTCTTGCTGGTGGTAGAGGGAGTGTGACATAGGTAAGTGTACCTGGCATCACACTCACAGATACAGGAACAGAATGTTCAGAGACAGACAACAACTCTGTATCGCTACTGATACATATGGCCACTTGGAGAAAAACACATTTGCCCCTTTCAGAAATGGACCTCAGGACCATGAGGATGTGGTAGTAGCACCATCTGCTGAGATGGTGGCAAGTGCTACAATATCTGGCTCTGCTGGTGGGCTCTCAATCACAGGTGATGTGTTAGCGATAGTGGCACAGAATGGGATATGATAGATGTGGCTGCTGGTAGAGTCTTTCAGTCACAGAGGATGTAACAGATATGCTAATTGCATGATCTGCTGTTGGTCAGCTCTGGAGTCTCTCAGTCAAAGGAGATGTGCTGGAGGTGGTAGCAGCACTACCTGCTGTTGATGGGCCCTGGAATCTCATAGTCACTGTAGATGTAGCGAGTGTGGTATCTGCACTATCTGGTACAATCTAAAACAAAAAGCAAGAAACATACTTGATGCTGAATAGCATATGAGGCAAAAATTTTGTAACGTTGATACCTTTATTGGCTAACTAAACAGATTTAAAATGCAAGCTTTCAAGAATTCTTAGGTCTCTTCCTCAGACATGTTATACATGCATACGGGTAACACGGTACGAACTCTCATCGAATAGCACATGTGCCTAAATTAACAGCAAAGTTAGCACATGCGCCAAAATTAATGGCAAAGTTAGCCAGACGTATGAAAATGTGGGCTAATTTCTTTTCTGAATTAGGTACAATCGCTAATCTTCTCATAAAATGGCAGAGATTGTAGCCACACCCACTTTTTGAAATGCATTTGAAAAAAAAGAGTATAAATTATTGCTAATTCTGAAAAAACATGTGCAATTCACAGTGGCATAACAATAGGGGTGGCAAGGGTCACACATGCGACCGGGCCTGTCACTCCAGGGGCCCTGCCTCCCCCTGCGACCCCACAGCCTGGCGCCTGCAACATTCTCCCTCCGGCACTCTAGTAATAAAAAACATCATCTCCCAGCGCTCTGCATTATGAGAGGACCGCGCGGGAGCTCCATCTGCATTCTGCATAGAGGTCTGTGTGGAAGGAGGCACAGACATCTCCTGACTCCTGCCATACCACTGGACCACCAGGGAGGTAGGAGATGGGCAATGTGTAGATGGGGGGCAGCGTAGTGACAACATGGAGATTGGGGGCAACATGAAGATTGGGGGCAATGTGGAGATTGGGGGCAACGTGGAGATTGGGGGCAATGTGGTGGGAATGTGGAGATGGGGGGCAGTGTGATGGCAATGTGGAGATGGGGGCAATGTGGAGTCAATGTGGAGATGGGGGCAATGTGGTGGCAATGTGGAGATTGAGGCCAATGTGGAGCCAATGTGGAGATGGGGGCAATGTGGAGGTGGCCAGTGGAGATGGCCAATGTGGGGGCCAATGTGGTTGAGTGGGGGCAATGTTGGGGGGCCCATGGCAGTTCTTGCATCAGGACCCGGGGGCTTCTAGTTACGCCTCTGGCAATTCGGTAACATTTTGGTGCAAATGATTTTGCCATCAAAAGTACACTGTAAACAGCGATTGTGCATGTACGTTGTATTCCACCCTCATTGTCCAAACAGTTCTTCTATTGCGTTTCTTGAGAGAGTTGAGACACTGGCTGCAGAACTCAATAGTAACAGCTTCTTGAATTCATGATAGCTTAACCCCTTAATGTTCTAACATTAAAGTGGAACTATCACCCCAAATAGAGACCCCCCAATAATGAACATATAGCATTATTAAGAAATCCTACTTGTTCTGAGACTGACGGGCAGGCTTCTTGCTTTAGAGGCATCTGTGCGCCTGTGCCATCAGTTCCTTCCTGTTACCTTAATATACAATGCAGCGCCTCCTAGAGGAGATTGGGATGGACAGTGCAGAGGCGCAGATGTCTCTAAGCCAAGATGTCTGCCTGTCCTTCAGTCTCAGAAGTAGTAGGATTTCTTAATAACTCTGTTCTGGATAATAGTACTATTTGGGGTGATAGTTCCGCTTTAAGAACTGGTGACGACCCTGGCAAATCGTGGAATTTTGGGATGGCAGTGCGACTGCACTCTGCTCTGCCATCCCAGAATTCACTGAATTAAAAAAAAAAATAATGGTGTGGTTCTTAACAGCAGCCCACCAGCGGATCAGTCAGCCAAGGTATTAAACTGTAATCACTTTTGGAATATCAAATGAAATCAGCAGGAGTTCCCTTGTTATATTCAGCTGGAAAAGCCAATTTTTACATATGTTTTATTCTTTATGAAACTTTACTGAACTTTTAACCAATTTGATGCTAGACCGATCACCAAAGGATTACTTGTATTCAGCAGGGAAAGTCATACGATATATATGTTGTTTCTGTATAATAAACTTAACTGATCCTTTAAGGCATGGTTTCTGTGGGGAGTACAATAAAGTTATCCGTCTGACACTCCTTCCAGTAGAAGGCGCTGTTTCCCCTTTACTAAGTAATACTCGCTATCATTTTTGAGAGGAAAAGCAATTTCCTTGCAGTCATTATCAAAGTAATGTAAATTGTACAAGATCACTTTTCCATGTTACTAAGCAGATTGCATATTTGTAATTGATATGAGTACTTGAATCTAGCAACGCAACCCATGATGCATTCTCCATAATGAAACATTGCATGAGGAATGTAGCAACATGGATGTTTCACGGTACTATTAACCTTCTATCTGCCACAGAAGTGAGTAACGATTTGGGCCGTTTTGTGACACTCATATTCATTAAAAAAATTAGGAAAATACGATGCATAATAACTGCAACGTGTAGATCAAATAACAACAGCCACTGATTTAGATGAGGGTTTCTATTTAACCCCTGAAATAATAGCATGCTCTGGCATTTAAGGAGTCCATATCCATAGAGGAGGACATGACAGATGCCAGCAGAACCACAGGACCTCAAACTCTGCTTATGGAACATTGTAGTCTCAACACTTGAAAAAATTAGAGGGGGGGGGCAACATATTGCTTTGCCCCCTAAGGTTCTGCTCAGTAACATTTTTCTCTCCAGTGTGTAACTACAGAGGAGAAATCTCCCTACTCATATCAGTTTGGTGTCACACACACACAGTAAAGCACCGTAATGTCAGGCAGATCTGCACAAGAGAAATGTCACTGAGCAGTACTTGAAGGGTGGTGCCCCCCCAATGAATAAACGCTACATTTAATTTGTCCTCAGGAGGGAGCATGTAGTAAGAAAACATGGTTCCATTATGGAGCAAACCATCTGCACCATTAATTTAACCCTTTGAATGCTATAGACCTGAGGTTCAAATTAATTGATTTACATTGAGTTGGAGACCTCTATGTGATGCATCTGGTTGGCACTTGTCGAATCTCTTTTGCTTTGTAGTCTTCCTACCTTGAGGCATAGCCCAGACAAGGTTCTTCTTGTGTGTAGAGCAGTGGTACTCTAACAGGGCGCTGTGACACTTCAGTGTGTGCCACCGATATTTACTTTGATTTCCACACAATTAGATTGTAAGCTGTTTGGGGAAGGGTCTCTTTCCCAACGTATGATCCCATTTGCTGCACTTCTATCCCCTCTAATAATGCAATGACCTCTTAATGATCGTATGCACATTTTTTTTTCTCAATTGGATTCAGGGATCCTTGATTGGCTGGCAGCCGTGCGGGGACCCCTGAATTCCATGATGTACATAACTCTCATGGGTCCTTAACGTAAGTTTTCCCATAAAGAATATGCACATCATGGGTCCTTAAAGGGTTAACCCTGTCCTGTGTTCTTGTATTGTACTGTTACTATATCTGTAAAGCGTTCTATACATGTATGGCTTTCTATAAAGAAAGATACATACACAGACAGATATCTCAGTGTATTCTTCTTGGTAAAACATTTTCAAAATAGAAGCAAACACAAAACATGCATCCTCTTTGTTTCTATGAAAACTGTGGCAGAAATGTAAATGGGAGTTTTAAATGTATACGTATGGAAATTGTTATGTGCAGTAGGTTTATTTGGGTTTTTATAATTGCGAGACATAAGAATCACTGTATGTCTATGGACTTTATACTCTTGACACAATGTGTTAGGGGTGCTCTAAAAAAGTCAGACTCAGGATTAACCCATTGAGTGACAAACCTGCGCTCCTCTATATAAAAAGAGCATGTGTGCCCTGTATTGGGCATATACAGTGGCGTAACCTCCCTGCGACCCCTCTGCCTGGCGCCCGTGATCTCTCTCTGGCATTGTAGTAATGCAGAGCGCTGGGAGATGACATCATCTCCCAGCGCTCTGCATTACTGAAGAGGACCGCGCAGGAGATCAACACACCTCTCCGGGCTCCTGCCACTCCAGGGAGGTAGGAGATGGGGGCATTTTGGAGAGGGCCAATGTAGTCAAGGGGGGCGAATGTGGTCCGGGGGGGGCCTATGGCGCTTCGTGCACCAGGGCCCCGAGGCTTCTAGTTACGCCTCTGGGCATATATAATACCTCTTAGTAAATAAGTGAGCTTATACATGGATTGGCCAATTCGTGAGACTAAAATCTCATTTATTTACTAAGAGGTATTATATATGCCCAGTACAGGGCACACATGTTCTCTTTGTCTTTCTTGTCTGTGTTTACACGCTGGGCTTTGGCCTAATGTCTATGGGACTGGAGAAACCTCTCATTCCTAGCTGCCATCTATATACTAATCTTTATATCCACATTAAAATTATATTTATTATAAGGATATTTTATGGTGAATTATGGCTGTGAGTTTTGCTTTTTTTTTTTTCCTTTTCTTGCTTAACCCTTTGAGTGCCAGAGGCGAATCCAGCGCATTGCTTTGCATTGCATCAGATACTTCTGGGACACTCAAAAGTGTTAAACCTTTGAACGTCAGAGAGGTAGCCAATGCATTGCAAAGCGTTGGCTACCTCTCTGGCGCTCAAAGGGTTAACACTTTTGAGTGTCGCAGAAGTATCTGATTCATTGCAAAGCAATGCGCTGGATTCGCCTCTGGCGCTCAAAGGGTTAAATGATGGAGAACTACTGGCCTGTTGGGATTCAGCCGCTCCTCCTTGATGAGGTCGACTAAAGGCAGAAGACATCTGCAGTTTGGCTGTTTCTGTCGTGCAGAAAAGATTTGTTTGACATTTCAGCGCTGGACCATCTGTGCACAGTTGTAAAAAGGTGCAATTCTGGAGCAAACCAACTGCACCGTAAGGGGAATTCTCCATTATTTAAATTAGGCTTTTAACCCCTAAGATGCTTTTGCAATGCATTGTAAACCTCTCTATTATTCAAAGGATTAATCGCCCCACTAAAATCAATAGCAGTTTTGAGACTCTTTAGGGGCTGTCTTGCTCCAGAATTTCTTGTGTTAACCTTATTGAATTTAGCCCTTAGAATTTTTAGGATCATCCAACAGCAATATTCGTCTCTCTCCCCTTCCCCTCTCCTGCTGGCAGCCTGTAACCTGAGGGCGTAGGTGGAGGATCCAGGGGAGGGTAATGGAGAGGTCAGACATTAAGTAAAGGATTATGATAACTGTTGTGGTAACTGTTGCTCTCGGAATTGGAACAATATTAACGAGTGGCTGAGTAAGATTTTTTTTCTATATCACGGTAAAGAATTTCTTCCTTACAATGCTTTTTTTTACTGAAACACAATGAACTGCAGTGGAACAAAAGAATTTATGTATATAGTTGAGGAGCCCTTCCTCCTCTGCCAACCGCTTACAAAAGTAAAAGGTGGGTTATCAGGACACCCTCCCCTGATGCTCCCCAACTCCACTGATGCTTCCATTCTACTCAGTGACATTGGATAGCTCTCTGGCACTGATAGGATAAAAAAACAAAGAATATATATATATACAAAGTACAGGTGTTGGAAGCACTCACTCTTAGTATATGAAGTGCCCATTTGCACAAACCCCTGAATAAAGATGCAAATGGTATGAGGAAAGAGGCAGCACCAGTGGGACATAACTAATTATGTTTTAATAGAGAAAAATATTGATAATATAGTCAACGTTTTGGGCCTACATCAGGACCTTTCTCAAGACCTGAGCTCTTATAATTATAGATTTATAAGGAATGCAACATTGTTACTTATCACACCTGTTTATGTGGATTTATTTTGATACACCGTGACTTGTTCACTGTCAGGGACATTTTTGCACACATAACGGATCATTGATAGTTTTTATGAATAACAGTGTATATACTAGGATTGATGTATATGATTGACAGCAAGCACGTCCAATCCAATGTTAATGTACCCCTCGACCCTGTTAGGGGCAGGAGGTGTAAACTTGGAGCACGAGTGCTTGACACATTGTAGCATCGATCTTTCATCTCCACGGGTATGTCTCTTTACTTTTTCTTGTGAACTTTTTGTTTTCTATTAGTTATGTTGGACAATTTTGTGATATACACTCCATTTGATGTTGTAAATACCTATCCTCTTGGACATTCTAATAGTAACATAGAAACATAGTAGATAAGGCTGAAAAAAGACATGCGTCCATCACGTCCAGCCCATGCCAATAACACCCCTGTTGATCCAGAGGAAGGCAACAAAAAAGCCCTCTGGAGCAATTTCCAGTGTAGGTGTGTGTGTGTGTATGTGTGTGTGTGTGTGTGTGTGTGTCAAATAGTTCCCCGGCTCAATATCCTATTTGCTTTGAAGCCATCTGTCATAACTGTCAATATTGTTCTGTGCTAGATAGGCATCCATTGCTTATTTGAATGCAGTTACATTATCTGCAAGCACAACATCCCGAGGCAAAGAATTCCATAGCCTTACCGCCCTTACTGTAAAGAATCCCTGCCTGTGTTTTAGTCGAAAGCGCCTTTCCTCAAGTCTTAATGGATGACCTCTTGTTCTTAGCTCAGCTCTTTGCATAAATAATTCATTGGATAGTTCTTTGTATTGACCTTGAATGTATTTGTAAATGGTAATCATATCACCTCTTAGACGTCTCTTTTCTAATGTAAACAAACCCAGTTTGGCTAGTCTCTCTTTATACCTCAGATCCTCCAATCCCTTTATCAATTTTGTTGCACGTCTCTGCACCTTTTCCAGTTCAGTAATGTCTTTTTTTAGAACAGGTGCCCAAAATTATACTCCATATTCTAGATGAGGCCTAACCAAGGATTTATACAGAGGTAGGATAATATTAGCATCCCTTGTTTCTACACCTCTTTTTATGCAGGCTAGTACTCTATTTGCTCTTGCAGCAGCTGAGTGACTCTGCACACTGCTGTGAAGACTATTGTCTATCAGTACACCTAAATCTTTCTCTAATGTTGAATGAGGTACGTCTGACCCGCCTCCAATCAATGTGACGACGGCAGGTCAATGATGTCATCGGCGGCATGTTGGATGGTCTAGTACAGTAGGGTATTTAACACATGGCTCTTCATTTGTTTGGCATCTTGAGAAAGGTCCAGATAGGACCAAAACGTTGACCATACTTGTTGCCTTTCTTATTTAATAAATTTACTGAAAAGTCCCATGGGTGCTGCCCCATCCTTTCTTCACTATCTATAATATTATAGGGATTGTGCACCTGGGCATTAAAGTATTTTTTGGAGTGAGTGCTTTCCCCACCAGTATATATATATATATATATATATATATATATATATATATATATATATACACTAGTTGAACAGCCCGTTACACGGGCCACTGTGCCTCTGGCAGCCGGTTGCGGGGCAGTCACGCGCAGTAGAGACTGCCTGCACCACTGCGCATGACTGCCGCACGCGCAGCAGTGTCTACTGCGCATGTCGGGCGTTACACTATTTAGCGAATTATTATATAGGAGGATATACCAGTGTGTCCTCCCAGTCCTTAAGTATGGCCATGAAGCATGGACATTGAATGCCAAAGCCATACAATAACGTAAGGATACACAGAGAATTATGGAGGGGAGGATTCTAAGCATGACATCAAGAAACCAAAATACACGTGCGTGGATTAATCGCCAAACAAAGTCTATGATGTAACTGAAAGAGTAAAGAGCCTGAAATAGAAATGGACAGGTCACGTAAAAAAAAAAGGCCTGACGGTAGATGGACCAGATACATTTTGGATTGGATTCCACTCCATACTAAATGTCCAACAAGAAGACCAAATATAAGATGGGTAGATGAAATGACCAAATGTGTTGGTACACAGTGGCAACAAAAGGGCCAGGACTGAAGTTGTTGGAGGCAGGCTGAGGAGGACTTCATCCTGCAGTGGATCAACAATGGCTGGAGATGATGATGATGATGATTTTTTTTTTTTTTATTAAGGGGGCAGGAAGGTTTTTTTTTTTTTTAAACCTATATATTATAGGACTTGCCCTGCTGAGTAAGAGAAGGCAACTTCTACTGCTGTCAATTGGTTTATTCAAATGTTATAACAGTTTTAATTGTCAGGAAGTGAGTGACAGCGGGATTACTTCAAACTGACAGGAAATGGCTCAGCACATCTCATTCAGATTCTGTGGAGAACTGTTTGTCAGCGACTCTCTTCTCCCATAGAATGCAGAAAGAATAGCTGAAATCTGACCACTAGCGGGCGCTGTTAAACTATATATCTTTAATAACTCTGGAATACGCATCTCTCAGCAATAGGATTGCCCTTTCTTTATGAGCAAAAGTGCTACAACGTTTTTTTTTTCTTTAAAAAGTATGCTGCTTCTTTAACCCCTTAAGGACTACGTGACATACTATGACCGTCACAGTCCTTAAATACTTAAGGACCGGTGATGGTCATAGTACGTCACATACTTTTTACTTATAGAGCTCCACCGGGAGCGCTGTAAGTAAAAATGGGGCCTAAAATTGACCGCTCCAAGACTGGAGCGATCTCTTTTAGGACCCAAAGCGGCGCACCAATACACGCAATGGGTCACGTGTACTGGCACGTCGCCAAGGATCAAAGTGGTCCTTATGGGACGGAAATGTCCCAGGACCACTGGTCATTAAGGGGTTAAAGGACCATTAACTACTTCTAATGAAAAACACATTTTGAGTCTTCTGTTTAAAAATAAAATGGAGCAGTTCTTCAGCAAATCATCTGCATTATAGGGAAAAATAAAAATTCTCAGAATTTCCATTCGGTTAAATTGGACCTGTCCTCTTGATTCAAGTTTGCATATTTGAAAACCGCATTAAAAACTGCCTATGTGTCATGTTATTCAAAACACTAACAAATGTACAGTTCAGAAGATATTCACAATGTTACTGTATGCCAATGTTTGCTAATTGTAGTACTGTGTAGTACTGCTGATGTTTCATATCAAAGTTAGCATTTCAGTGACACTCCATATGCTAATTAAGGTTTCAATGATGTTTAATATGCTAATGAATCTCTGTGCAGTACCAGTAGATGCTCACTTTCACTTTGCCCACATCTCCTACACTATACATCTGCTGGACCTTTGGTTAACATGGCATATAGGCAGTTTTGAATTGAGTTTTCATTAAAGGTCCACTTTAAATGAGGTGCCAGAGAGGTATGCAACACATTGTGAAGCAATGCGCTGCACTCACCACTGGCACTCAAAGGGTTAATCCAGCTAAAATTGTAATTTGCCCCTTGTAGTCCATCTGTCTTAAAACTGCTCATATTTGCTTTTATACATAAGACCCTTTCTATGGCTTTTTGTGACAATTAAAGCACTGTTACAACTCAAACTGTTACTTTTTACTTTAAAGGATCTGTACATTTTTACTGTGATAAGACAAAAATTGTAGGGGTTTTCCAGCTTAGAAAAATTAGAGAACCCCTCACCACAGCTCGCAGCTGCTTCACTCCAAAGTTATGTTGGTTGAAACTGTGAGTGTTTAGGCTGTTACTATCATAGTCTATGGACAATGGTAGCTTGTGACTGTCCTCTCTCATGGAATGCAATAGAATAACTCTCTGGACACCAGGTGAACGGTAGGTGAGCTGTTTGGACACTAAATGGCACTGTTATTATTAAAAGATAACAGTTTATACTGAAATTCATTTTTACTACTTCTTTAAAGGGATAGTAATACTTCATTCTATCTTTATTTTTTAGGCATTAAAAAAACCATGAAGAACGATATAAGTCTTATCTCTCAAACCTTTATGGTTTGAGAGATATTTACAAGCAAAGTTCCCCCTCCCGCCCCTTTTACCTAGTGTAAGCCATCTCTTCTCAGATGTGGAATCCAGTCCATAGACCAGACAGATAACAGAAGGGGACAATCTTCTTCCTATGAGAACAGTGAAAGCCCTGCCCCCTTGACAAGTTTTTTAGGTTTTCCCCTTATCTTAATTGAAGATTGTCCCTCTCTACAGTCTACCTGGGCACCTCCCTTCTGATCTGGCTGAGCAGTGTTACATCAGTAAAAGGGGTGGGAGGGGGATACTTTGTCATTGAATTACTCCTGAACTACAACTCTGACAGAATTGAAATAACACTCTCCAAAGTCCAAATGCTATGAAGATTAATTAGAGCTGCTTTTATTATGAAACATTACTATCCCTTTAAGCCTTTGGTGGCAGTTCAAGTTCCAGTTAGTTCTCCTTGCAGGTTATGCAGTAAGGCGTGATAAAGAGGTGATAAGATGGTGATGACTTCTCCAGTTTATCACTTATCCAGTTCCTATGTTATTCTATGGAGCCTATGCACTAGGTTCACTCAAGTGGGAGAGATGTTAGTGAACAGGCTCCATAGAATAACATAGGAACTGGATAAGTGCTATCACTGGAGAAGTCATCTCCACTTTATCACCTCTTTATCACACCTTAGTGCATCTCCCCCTAATATCCACACAGCAGTAACATCTCAGTCACATCATGACAGTGTGATCTATAATAAGATTTGAATTAAGATACTCCCAGAGGCTTGACTGTCTTTGGTCCACTCATCAGGAAAAATATATATATATTTTTTTTCATTATATAACTTTGCTTATTTTTTAAACACTTGGATGCTAGCTACATTGCCAATACATTGCTTTCCAATGCATTGGAGGTGTCTACCATCCATGGGGTTATAGTCCATAATTTTCCTAAATGTCCTTAGTGATAAATGAAATTATATGAAGCTAAAATAAGTGCCTCAGATGTTGCAGAACAGAGGTAATTTGGGCCTCCTACAAATCCTATCTATAGATTAGCAAAATTTCAACAATTAATTTGGGAACTGATTCAGTAGAATATAGTTCTATAGCACAAGTTTAAGCGGCTCCAAGACAAAACGAACACCAACATATTTTTTATCTGCTCTGCCCAAATTAGCGGATATATCTTGGCATGTGCTAGATGGACTACATACCTTCCTTGGTCCAACAACTAAACACACACCATGACTAAATGATGTATACGTGAAAAGCGTGAGCCTCTGGATCTTTGAGGTGAATCTAATGTGAGTCATTGACAATGATAAATATTGTTTGATTTTTATTGCTCAATAAATATTTTTCTATTTTTTATAAACTGAAGTAGTTGGCATTTGTGCAGTGGGAATTAGAGTGTTTGAACTGATTCCGTAGACCCAGATAAAAAATATGGCTAATCCAAATTGATTTGTAAAGTCTTTCTAATGGACAGTTGGAGTAGGGAAGAGGGGCGAGCAGGGTGGTAGATCAGGAGAGTGGAGATAGGGAAGAGATAATGGGTGAGTGAGAAGGGGAGAGCTGGAGAGAGACTGTGTGGGAGAAGGGGAGAGGTGGAGAGTTTGATGGAAGTGACAAAGTGGGAAGAGTGAGAGAGAAGGGTAGAGTTGATCAGCAGTCCTGCCTGCCTACCAACCCACTGAAGAAGCTGTCCTACCTTGCTCAGATGTGTGACCCAGACAGGGACCTGATTGACTGACACGTGAATGTAAGCAAATCTACTTTTATTACAGACATCAGGGGTTATTCACCAAGGTGTGATAGAGAGATGATAAAGTTGAGATGACTTCTCCAGTGATATCACTTCTCCAGTTCCTATGTTATTCTATAGAACCCATGCACTAAGATCTCCAAAGTTGGCAAAATCTTAGTTTACTGGCTACATAGAATAACATAAGAAAAGGAGAACTGATATCACTGGAGAAATCATCTCCACTTTATCCCCTCTTTATCACACCTTAGTGCATCTCCTCCTTCTCATGGTAGGGTCTCTGTAATCTCAGTTGTCACAATGAAACACAAAGTTAGACAAGTGTTTCACAAGATGTGTTTCATGTCTTGCAAAACATGTGGGATTATGCATGTAATAAAGAGGTGATAAAGTGGAGATGACTTTTCCACTGATATCACTTCTCCAGTTCCTGTGCTATTCTAAAGAACGGATACACTAAGATCTCCAAAGTTAGTGCATTGGCACCATAGAATAACATAAGAAATGGAGACGTGATATCACTGGAGAAGTCTTCTCCACTTTAAAACCTCTTCATCATACCTTAGTGCATCTCCACCATGATGTTTCACATTGACTCTGAACATGCAGAATTGTTGGGCTCATCCTAACTTCCTTCTCTCCCAACAAGCCGTTTCATGGATAGAGACTCTAGGATTTGTAGGTGGAGATTCACTAAGTGGTGATAAAGAGGTGATAAAGTGGAGATGTCTTCTCCAGTTTACCATATCTCCAGTTTTTATGTTATTCTATGGAGCTTGTTCACTAAGATCTCCAGAGTTGAAGAAACCTTTTTGCACAGGCTCCATAGACTAACATAGGAACTGGAGAAGTGATATCACTGGAAAAGTCATCTCTACTCTATCACCTCTTTATCACCGCTTAGTGAATCTCCCCCGTAGTCAAAAGATGTACTCTTCCTGTTGTAGAACAATGCACAATTTGTATTATGCGTCTACCGAGGATTTGGATATATTTTTATATTGTTTTGACTAATATTCATTTAATGAGTTGAGGTCATCCATTCCTAATTTTTATTTAGAAACAAGCATATATTCAATTTCTAATCCAGAAAACTCATATAATGGGTCAGACACTCTCAAAGTTTAATAGTTATCGAGCTGCAGTATGAGTAGATTAATGACATTGCAACATTCTTGGTATAAACAGATTAATTTCAAATGATTTTCCTTAAAAAGCAGAAACAATATAGCTTTCAAATTTACCATCAGACTGTATACTGTACAACATGGTTTTTTAATAATAATGAAGAAAAATGCTGGCATTTTTATATGGTATAATGTGTATAAGCCTATACATTTTCCAGAAACATCTGGGGATTGTTGGATATCAATTCTGTGTACATTTAAAATGAGAACATTTTTTCCAGCTCTGTCAACAATTATTGTTTCCCTGTGGAAGGTGAAAGGCCGTGCCTTACTTAAATCATAAAAGTCAAACTTTGAAGTGTTTGCCACTTTCCTATTTAGATTGCATACTCCAGACCAAATTGATATTATGTTTTAACATTTGTATCATGTCAACATAAGTAGCTGGTTCATTCAGAAGAAAGGCGATGACATGTAACAATACAAAGTTGCTTTACTGGTAACAATATATCTAAAGAAAGGACTAGGAAATAGCAAACAGTTGAACTACAGCTCCCAACATCCTTATCTAGCCAACAGTTTCCTGAGGAAAGGAGAGTTGTAATCAAACAACAGGTGGTTGAACAATATTGCCCTCCCCTTTTATAAACCTATCTGTTTCCAGAAATTATTATGTATCACTAGGGGCAGTAACAAAGAAAGAAGGCAAGAAACAAACAGACATAGTTCAAAAACACCTCTAAGAACAGGTTCTCTTGGCAAGAAACCCCTTCAATAGTACAAGATCCTCAGGGTGGGTACTCGCAAAACACAAAAGCTAAACCGGCCTCTAGGTATGCATACACCGAGAGGCCGGTTAAGCCTCTGTGTTTTGGGAGTACCCACCCAGAGAGGTTCCTTGCCAAGAGAGACTGCTCTTAGAGGTTTGTTTTTTTTTTTGCAATGTGTCTGTTTGTTTATTGTTTTACCTGTAAAGAGTGTAGCGTTTTAGAGTCACTAAACCAGGTGACCAGGATTATAGCATCATTGCCCAACAGATCATAAAAGTGAATCTGAAGACTTGTTCATTAGATTTCCGCACTTGACGTTTAAGGAATCTTTAGTGATACATTATAATATCTGGAAACAGATAGGCTTATAAAAGGGGAGGGCAATATTTGTCCACCACCTTTTGTTTGATTACAACTCTCCTTAGCCTCAGAAGACTATTGGCAGCTTCAGTTTAAAGGGATAGTAATGTTTAATAATAAAAGAAGCTCTAATTAATCATCATAGTATTTGGACTTTGGAGAGTGTTATTTCAATTCTGTCAGAGTTGTAGTACAAGAGTAATTGAATGATAAAGTATCCCCCTCCTGCCCCTTTTACTGATGTAACACTGTTCAGCCAGAGCAGAAGGGAGGTGCCCAGGTAGATTGCAGAGAGGGACAATCTTCAATTAAGCTAAGAGAAAAACCTGAAAAACTTGTCAAGGGGGGAAGGGCTTTCATTGTTCTCATAGGAAGAAGATTGTCCCCTTCTGTTATCTGTCTGGTCTATGGACTGGATTCCACATCTGAGAAGAGATGGCTTACATAAGGTAAAAGGGACAGGAGGGGGAACTTTGCTTGTGAATATCTCTCAAACTATAAAGGTTTGAGAGGTAAGACTTATATTGCTCTTCTTGTTTTTTTAATGCCTACAAAATAAAATAAAGAAAAAACGAAGTATTATTATCCCTTTAAAGCTTTAAATAGCCTTATGCACTTATGAAGGATATAGATACTCTAGAGAAAATTCAGAGAAGGGCTACTAAAATGGTGATTGGTTTACAGGAAAAGAAATATCAGGATAGACTAAAGGATCTGAACATGTATAGCTTGGAGGAGAGTAGTGAGAGAGGGGATATGATAGACACATTCACATACATGAAGGGATTCAACAAAGTGCAGGATGGAAGTACATTTCAAAGGAGTAAGAATGCTAGGACAAGAGGCCATAGACTAAAAATAGAGGGACATAGATTTATATGTAATGTAAGAAGGTCTTACTTCACTGAGAGGGTAGTAGATAAGTGGAATAGCCTACCAGCAGAAGTGGTAGAGGTTAATACAGTGAGGGAATGTAAGCATGCATGGGATAAGCATTAGGCTGTCCTGAACATAAGACAAGACCAAGGGCCAAATAAGGTTTGAGATTTTTAAAGTAGGAAAATGGGCTACTAGATGGGACAAATGATTCTTACCTGCCTTCAGATTCTATGTTTCTATATAGTCTTCCAGCAGAAGTGGTAGAGGTTAATACAGTAAAGGAACATAAGCATGGGATAGGCATAAGGCTGTCCTGAACATAAGACAAGACTAAGGACAGAATAAGGTTTGAGATGTTTAAAGTAGAAAAATGGCCAGACTAGAAGGGTCAAATGGTTCTTATCTGATGTCACATTCTATGTTTCTATGTAAAAACTGACCAATGGGTCCAAGCGCAGCATGGAATTCGTGAGTGATGGACTAAAACTCACATCTTTTATTTAGTTCTATTAGAAAGAAAGAAGAGATGATGAAAGGGCAAAGCAGCTGCATTTAGGGTAGACATTAAAATTTCCATTGATTTAAATTTGACTTTTAAGTTCTTGAAAACCCATAACAGATCTCTGTCACATTGAAAAGGTTAAAATTCCCATTTGAACCTTTGAGTGCAGGAGAAGTATCCATCACATTGCTTTGCAATGCGTTGGATACTTTTCTCTGGCTCTCCAAGGGTTAAACGAATGGTTATAACTACATTGGCCATTTTCATTTGTCCCTTTTGATCTAGATGTTCGCCCCACAATTACAACTCCTTTTTACTTGGTGCATTTACTCTGAAGGTGAGATGTTCAAAAAGTCGTCATAATGAAAAAACTGTCAGATCGAACAATATTTTCAGACAGTGGCATAACTATAGGGGTCGCAGGGGTCGCAACCGCGACTGGGCCCGTCACTCGAGGGGCCCGGCTGCCCCCTGTGACCCCCTCCTCCTGGCACCGCAAGCTCCCTCCCGAGCTCTAGTAATGCAGAGCGCTGGGAGATGACATCATCTCCCAGTGCTCTGCATTATAGAAGAGGACAGCGTGGGAGCAAGTCGCACCAGCCCGCCTCTCCTGCCACTCCACTGGATCACCAGGGATTGGGAGGTAGGAAATGGAGGCATTGTGGAGGGCCCGGGGGCCAATGTTTTCTGGGGTTGGGGGGCCCATGGCACATCTTGCACCAGGGCCCAGACTGTTCTAGTTACGCCTCTGTTTTCAGAAGTAAATCTGTAACGTTTGAAAATGTGGATACACAGGAAGCGAGCACTACGCAAACTCACCCAAAAAGATAGACCAATCAGGAAAACTATATCACGTTAAAATCCAGTTTTGTTCAAAAACGAGTATAAAAATATTGTGCAAAAGGACAATAGACGTAAACACATTTAGGCAATGATAGTAATTTGCCTAACGCGTTTCATGGGAGAGACCCCACTTAGTCATACCTATGACTAAGAGGGGTCTCTCCCATGAAACGCGTTAGGAAGACACCTAAGAGGTCTTGGAAGCTTGCATCCTAAATCTGCTTAGTTGGCCAATAAAGGTATCAACTTGGTTATATTTAACCCCTTGAGTGCCAAAAGGGTATGCAACGCATTACAAAGCAATGATTTACATACCCCAATGGCATTCAAAGGGTTAAAATACTTGCCACTGTGATGTCTTGGTGTATCACCCTTGGTCTGGCATTTTACAACCAGTGTCCATGAAATTACTGAATGAACTAGCACAATACTACCTTACCAGTTGTAAATGAAAATAATTATATCTCAGTTTTAGCGAGACTTGGCTATTCTCCATAGGGAATATAGCACTGAACTGGTCTACAACAGTGTCTCACTCCAGTTAAAGCCAATTGCTTCCTCTATATATTCCACTGCACTTTCTTTCCTCTTACTTTAGCTAATTACAGACCTGCTGTGTGGTATACGTATACTTCTAACATTGTACTAACAAATAGTAAAACTGTACTGTAAAAGGCCAGGGTATAAGGACTGTTGAGTGAATCAAATTGAATGAGCCTCTGATTAACCCCTTAAGGACCAGCGGTCCCGGACTGTGTGGTCCTTTAAGGACCAGATAGGAAACTTTGATGTGCTGTCCCATGTGACTGATCATGTGGGGCGGCATGCTGAAGGGAGGACTGAAAGAGATCGCTACTGTCTTGGAGCAATTGACTTCAGTCCCTGGTATTACTGTGCTCCTACAGGAGTAAAAGTACGTGACGTACCAGGACCGTCACTGGTCCTTATGTGCCGGACTAGCGTGACGGTCCTGCCACATCAATGGTCCTTAAGGGGTTAAAAGTACAGTAATACTTAACATGTAACACACACGCACACACATATTTATATTAGGGTTTATTCCTGAGTAAAACAAGGGTACCCCTACTGTTGAGAGATGTTTTATTCAAAAGTTATTACAGCTCCCCCCTCCCTCCCCTTCTCCTGACGTCAGTTCTCTACTGACAGCAGGATATCTCGGTCCTGGGACCAGCCGGCGGCTCTGCAACACAGCCGAAATAGCGATATTCAAAACTAATTGCTTTATTGGAACGGTCTACAAAATGTGCCTCTTGTCGGCTGACACAGATCTCCTTCTGTCAGCTTTACAGTTGATATCAAGAGACGGGGAGCTTTAGATGCGAATATATCTCAAACCATAAAAGGTCTGAGAGATGGGATTTGCTCCACATAATTCATTTTTATTTGTAAATCTACAAAATAAGAAAACAATTTTATTGGACATTACTGTTCCTTTAACTCACATATTCAAGCAGGAAAATCCTTAACCTGTTAAAGATATTTAACAATAAGTATAACATATATGTAAGGGAATGTAAGAGGGTGGAAAATTCAGAAGGAATGTACTAATTTACAGAAAGAGTGATAAGCTTACGGCACGGTCTCCCAGCAGAGAAGGTAGGGACAAATAATGTTAGGGAATTCAAAAATGTCTAATTTGAGTGGCATGGAACACTATGTGGGGTTATGTACTAACGTGTGATAAAGGGATGATAAAGCAGAGATGACTTCTCCAGCGATATCACTTCTCCAGTTCCTATGTTATTTTATAGAGCCATTACACTAAGATCTCCAAAGTTCTAGAAATCTTAGTGAATAGGCTCCATAGAATAACATAGGACCTCAGGGGAGGGCTGGCCTGGGGGGGCAGCTGGGCAATTGCCCCCTGGGTCAGCCATATGAAGCTACACTAGTAGCATAACATATTTCCCTTGTAAGCTCTATAGTATCACTAGTGTAGCATTGCTTAAATTGTAAGTTCTATAGTATTAGTAGTTTAGCCCATTTCAATGTGAGATACATGGTATCGCTTTACTTCACAATATTAATGCCACTTTTAAAATTTAAAAAAAGAGGTGGACTGGGACAGTATGCTCAAAATGATAGTAGAAATGGGCTACTTGCTTGCATTTGTAGGAACTGGAGAAGTGATAACACTGGAGAAGTTATCTCTGCTTTATCACCTCTTTATCACGCCTTAGTGAATGCCTCCTATGCAATTTATTGAGATAGGGAAAAGGGAAGTCTAGGTAGGTGGAAGACGGAAATCTTCTGCTGTACAAATATGTTTCTATGTTTAATGTTATAACATTAAAGTAGAATTAACACATACAACAACCTAGATCCACATGAAAGATCTTACAGTATCACCAAAATGTTGTTAACCGTTTTACATAAATTTAGTGTAGAGAAGAAAGTATCCCCAACACAGTAACAGACCCAGCAACATTTTAAACAATGAGATTGTAAATATGCCATTAAGATGGTGGTGATGTTTTGAACATGACACCGTATTGATGTGTTCTCCTTTAACAAATTTTAGGATCTCTCTTTTACAGTTCCTTCTGATCTGAGATGAATCACAAATTAATAAATCTTCATACATGGAAACTTTCAAAAAGACCTGACCCCGAGCTCTTAGAGCAGCTCATATGGTAGATGATAGGTGACATGTACCCGCTTGCTGTAGCCCAGAGGTTCTCCAATTAGTTATCAATCAACCGATAACACACCATGACTTAGCGATCTCACTGCCCGAGCACACACACAAGACAAGCAGGACTTTTCCCTCTACCTTTCTAGTAGAAGAAACACCTATTTAAAGAAACAGCTAATTGGGTGTAGATCATATACAGTAGTAGGTAACATTCGACCCTCTCACCCTGAGAATTTGGCCCTTCACCATGAGACCATGAAATCTGGGCCAAAACACAGAGTCTCAAGGTCAAACCCCTAGACTTCCCAGGAATACAATTCACTTTATTACAGTCCATATTTTGTGTTCCTCATCAGGTGAACGCTGATCCAAATTCATGCATCATAAGGGAGTTTGAGCATATGAGCTGCGCCATAGACAACTAAAAATCCCTACTTACACCAAAATTCATCAAATTTCACAAAAAATCAACATATTAAATAAGCTGCTCTTTGCCAGCATTTCGCTGCGATCATTGATGGATACTTTCGGGTATTCATCAATAATTTGTTATGTTTCCCTGTTTTGCATAGGCAAAGTAGGGAAAATCTCATAAATAGGCCAGTCAGGCTATAAACATACGTGTACAGATTTGTGAAAATGTGTATGTGTGTGTGTTCTCCCCATACATTGAACCTTGACGAATTACAACCTTAGTTATGTGGCTTTTTCTTTTTTTAATTAAAAAAAACTTTATTGAGTAGTCAAGGGATACAATGTGGGGGAGGAAACAACAACATCTTAACAAAAGACAACAGTAGTAAATGGTGGAGTGGTAGAGATTCGGATGGAGATCAATGAACAAAACGGTCCAGGGGACTAAGGGAATACCAGCTTGTCTCGGGAACAGGACCATCCTGCCTGTTTTAAAGGAAGCCAGCCTTTGGATTTTACCCAGGTTGCCCTAGGTGGCAAGTTTAAAGGAACCCCATGGACTTTACAGGGAGAAAAGAAGGTGTCACCAGATGGAGAGATTTAGGATTATAACAAAAAAAGAGAGTTCTTCCCTTCATCAAGTCTCGGCTGATGTTTGGGAACAGGAGGCTTGGTATACTATTGGAGTGTTATTCTGAGGGAGAAAGGAACTATAACAGAGGTATTCAGCTTATGATACAAGGTGTCACGTTACAATCAATGTAGAGAATAGCTTAAGTATTGGAACTGAAAGAAAGAAGTAAGAAGACTTAGAATGAGGTAGAAGAAAATGGAATAAAAGAAGTAAAATAGAGCATCAAGAGATAAGGAAGGAGGTGTGGAGATAAAAAAGGCGGTGGGGAGGAATGCTCTGGCTGATCCTGAAGAGCAATCATACTACGGTGACCCAACAATACTAGGAAAACAAGACGGTTTTATAAATGAAAGGAAAGGGTT